>CAVLGL010000085.1:29082360-29210029 GCA_963668995.1 Parnassius mnemosyne | reverse complement strand
AGAGCGTTATGGATGCCCTACACCATCTAGTTTACCGTCAAGTTTGCAGTGCGTTTGAAGCGGCGGTCCAGTAAACTTGACAGTGTATGGCTATCAGTGTGCATGACAATTCTACTAACACTATACTACTTACAGCGCGATCAAGTATGTATGACGATAGTTGGAGTAAGAAGTGAGAGACGCCGTGGTTTCAACTAGTGCGGCATTATTCAATTTAGACGGCGAACTTAAAAATGAGTTGTCTATTTGGATGTACTGTACACCGGATACCGCTTGAAGCGCGCTGCAAATTTGATGGTAAACTGGATCTGGTATGGCTGACCTTAGTTGAGCCGTGATTGTTCAGGGGTAAGACACTCGCCAGAGGTAATTGCTATTATGGCTAATAATCTTACGCCCACCAGATGTCGCTAGTTGGGACACAGGTGAAGTTATTTTTCACACAGATTCTCACGGTGTCATCGTTATTGAAAAAGTTACGTTTTAAATAAAAGATTTTTGTATTTATTACATGTTTTTTTATTTTTCTATTTTTAGATACATAATATGTCTAGTTATATTTATCTATTTCTATTACCAGTAAGAAATATAACTAATTAATTCCATCATTTTATTATTAATCTTCAGAGTTTTTTAACTTAACAAGTTGTGAGATCTCTTAAATGTTTTCGCAAATTTTGTACCAAAAAAGTTGTGGAAGCACTTATTGTCAATTACAATTTATTTATTTATTTATTTATTTATTTATTTGGTCTACCAACGACTGTTACATTACAGAAACTTAAATTAGTTACATTGTAATAAACTATTATGAGCTAAATGCACAATCAGTTACAGGTAAACACAGTAAATCATAAGATATGTAGTAAATCAACACTTCAACATTTGAAGTGTTGATTTACTACATATCTGTGAAATAAAAAATCCAAGACATGTTAAGTCCGTCAACTCGCATTGTAACAGTGCGGCGGACCTTTCCTTTCCCAAAAACTTTCTCAGGTGTAGTTATAGTTCCTAAAATATGTATAGCGTATCAAATTTTAAAGTATTTAAAAAATTATAACTTGAAAAAAAAATCCGATTGCTTTTCCCTAGATAGTTCTCAATTTATCCACTCCCTGGAGTGCCTGCTTAATGTTGAATTTTGGAACATGTGTATTCATGAGGTGGTGTGTACGGTGCAGATGTGATGAGGGGTGGCACGGTGTCGGTGTCGCAGTACCGCGGCAGCGCGCTGCGCGCCTGCTCGGCCGCCAACGTGGAGCAGCCCTGGGCCTGCGCCGACCTCGCCTTCGTGGTCGCGCTGCTGCACGACGCCTACAAGATACGCGACACCGACCCCGTCTCCGTGAGTACACGCACGCACACGCACGCACGCACACACACGCATGTCGCATTCAAAAAACTGCTTAATCAAACCGCACACGCATGTACGTATTCGCACTGATACAACCGAACTGTAGTGTAGCTCACATCCTACACGACATTTCTTTTTAGTAAAAGATAATCTAATTAAAGTTATACTACAAATAACATATCTCCTCTTTACATCCATTACAACCTATAGAAGTCCACTACTGAACATACGCCTTTCTCATAGATTCCTTCATGGGCAGATTTTGTCATAGTTGCCACGCTTGGCAAGAGGGTTGGCAACCGCTGTTTTTTTATTATTTCATGTTGTTATCACGAATATGCTGCTGCCCAACTCTTGTTTCATTTTCCCTCTGTCGCGTCTCATGACACCTTCGGGACAACATGGGGTAGTGGATATTCTTACATTTTTCTCTTTATTATCACAAACGCACGCACTCGCACTGATACAACAGCGCTGTATTGTAGTTTCTCACAATTTACACGACTTTGGTGTTTAGTTATAAGGATAGTCCAATTAAAGGCACAGTTTAAACGTCTCCTTTCTATCACAATCCTATATTACAGCCTACGCACGTACACACACATACGTACGCATTCGCACTGATACAACCACGCACGCACGCACATATGTGTACACATAAAGTTTGATAAACATTGAACAATACATAGTGTGCAAACAGCACTTACGTAAGTTTTCATATTTTTTTATAAAATAAAGTTGACAAACGAACACACAATCCATCTGATGGTAAGTGGATACTGTGGCCCATAGACATCTACATTTATCCTCGTTTGCGAAATCTTCGATTAAGAATTAAAACGTTGTCACCCCTTGAAGACTAGGATGGAAATACTCTTTTCCATTAAAAAAAGGTATCCGGTCCTCTTACCGCACGCAATACAGCAGCATTAATCCGTTATTTTACGCTGGTATTCTGACAGTGTGGTCCCTAATCGGTCCAGTCGACACATTCGTGCTATTACATACTAAAGCTGCAGCATGGCTCTACTATAGTAATGGTATACGATTAATAGCGCTTGAGGAACTATAAAAAAGAACGGGAATTACATGTTTCAACGCTAAGACACGTGACAGTCACGTGACTGCGTTGAATTCATTCCTATTCATAGTTTTCTATTGCGTTGTCGAGCTTAGAATGTTACCTTAGCTAACCCCACTGAACTACTGATCACTTGCGGTATTCAGAGGTTCTTTACCATTATTTTTGTAACCTTTTAAACCCTGGTCGAAGTGAATTTCATAAAAATAACTTGAAATGTAAGAAAAAATATAAGAATGAAAATATAAATAGATAAACACTATATTTTATAAATTAAAAAAAATATAATCATCCCCTTTTTTATTTTTTGGGAGGTGTAGTGACCTGTAGCCTCCCCCTCCAATATATATTATGATATTTGTATTAAGTGTAGAATAAGAAAGCAGTACAATTAAAGTATTGAACTAAGCAACACGTGTCCTCTTCATTGACACATATCCTATATTACACTTTGACACGCAATACACTACAATTAATACGTTTCTCTTGCAGCTGTTCAAAAAGGTGAACGGGCACGAGGTATCGTGGGCGTTGGGCCTCGCCTACTCCACGGTTATGAACAGAATGACCGCCGCGGCCGCCGCATAGTGTACTATATGCCAAAATATTGTATTGAATAAGTTATTCCAGTGAATAGTGTAGGAGAGCACTGACCACTTCAACAGGAATTTTGAACGTCACCATTTCGGATTTTATAAAATTAGGTGGTATACTATTAAAACTTAAAATAGTTATATAAATCTTGAATAAGTTATTCCAGTGAATAGTTTAGGAGAGCACTGACCACTGTAACAGGAATTTTGGACTTCACCATTTTGGTTTTTATAAAATCAGGCGGTATACTATTCAGACTTAAAATAGTTATATAAAATCACTATTTGTATTTAGACACTACCATATTCTGCGCACCATTGACGTTGACGTAATCACCTCGTTATATCTTTCTCCTTTATCAGCCTGTTACAGGGATAATCGATTTTCCTTACTCTCTTATTTGTCATTGCCGACTACTTGCTATTTTTATACAGATTAATGAATCAAAAATAATTATTATAATTATTAGAATGGATGTGGTACTATTTTATTTTATTTTGACAGATTTCTTACACTATTTGTATGTAGTAGATAATTGTTTTTTTTTTCTTAGTTTACTTTAGTAAGGACACATTATTGAAATGTGGCTATTTAATTATTATATTTTTCTGTGACACCATTTTAGATTATATAAAATCAATACTATTTATAGTTTAACTAGATACATAAAACCACTATTTATTTTAGTTTGGTCACATTTACTTCTTTAATAAAGAGAACATTTACAGGCAAGCGAAACATGGTAAATACACTACCATATTCACCGTGCATATTCATGATGATAAAATCGCCTCGTATGTTTTTCTTCTTTATCGGTCCGTTAATCAACACTCTCCTGTGCTTGTTTTTCATTGCCGCCTTAACCTTACTATTTTAGATTTTATCAAATCAATTCTATTGAAACTTAAACTAGATAGTGATTATGTTCTCTTTGCTATATAAAAATCGAAACTTCATTTTAGTTTGGTCACATTTATTTGTATAATAAAGAGAAAATTTACACACGAGCGCAACGTGGTAAATACTTCCACCATATTCTGCGCACCATTGACGATGACGTAATTCCTCGTTATATCTTTGTTATTATTATCTGTTACAGGGATAATTGATTTTCTTAACTACTCAACATACTCCTGTGCTATTTTCTCATTGCCACCTTAAATGCTCCCAGTGTATTAAATAAAATACAGATAATATTATGATGTAACATTTTATACAGATTAATGAACCAAAAATAATTATTACAATTAATTAATTAGGTATCCATTTTTTTTATTTTGACAGATTAATTACGCATTTGTATTATGCTACACTCCATAATTTGTATTTAGTAGAGAATTGTTTTTGTTTTTAATATTTTTTTTTTAAATAAGAACGCAATATTGAAATATGGCTGTTTTATTGTTATATTTTTCTGTGACATTTTTAACGATTTACAACCTTTTTTTTTTAGGTACATTTATAGCATGAATTTGGTGACACAATTTCACTGTTATTTTTATATACTTTAGTATCATCCTTAATTGCTTTCATATAATGCAATGTACGATGTATAGTTTGCATGTAAAATTAAGTTAGTGGTTTATAATTTTAATAATATCAGATTTTTAAAAAACCTTGTAAGAAAACGCATTTAATGTGATCCCATCTATTGTCACCCAACTCATTACAGAGCACTATTCAATTCATGCTAATGATAAATAGACTATAGTTGAGTATGCTATGTGTGCTCGTACGTATGTGATATAATATAAAATCAATGTAAATATTATAACACGAACATGTACGTAATATGTTCGTGTTATAATAATAGAAAACATTGATTTTATATATTTTTTAACTATTCGAAGCCAGTACTTAACTACTTACCGTACCGTTCCGTTCCGGGACCGTTCTTTCGTAAATATAAAATATCAACATTACCCAGCTTATATATATATTGGAGATGTGTTTAGTTCGAAAAAATAAGCAATTTTATACAAAACGTGCAGCTTGACCACGCAAATACACGTTACGACACAAAAATTAATTAGTATTGCCAACTTTCCGATTATAACTAAACAGGTCTAGTATATTACGTTCTTCCATAATATTATATAATAAACTATCTGACATATTAAAAAATGAAAATATTGACATCAAATTTACAAAAAAATTGAAACAGTACCTAACTAATGTTACTATATTTTATGTTTTACAAAATGATCACTTGTTTAATATCTCAATAAACCATAATGACATTCTTATAAGTAGTTAAATACGCTTCCTCTCTCGTAGCCTCGAAAGTGCGTGCCCAACAGGGTCAATAACACTGGTCTCACATTATTTCTATAACATCTTGTGTACATTATGGTTTAGTAATAAATGTTTGAGTTTGACTTTGAGTTTACTTGATGGCAAGAGATTATGCCAATATGGCATAAGCCGAATATGGTAAAGCGCACTGACTTTGCTTAGCAAAAGTCTATCCACTTTTGCCTTGACGATACCCACGTTGTATATACACATATTGTAGCAAATCTGCCGTTTGCGACGGAAATCGGTAACTTCTACAAAATTAGATAGATGATAACTCTTTATTGCATTTATACTAAGTTGTTACAACAAAACTTATGAACTACAAACGGTAATCATATCGCTTTAAGCGATTTCTGCCTTACAAACCGAACGTAAAAGGACATTGTAATTTTATATTTTGACGTATAGGCGCAACGTGCAATATAAAATAAACTGGGGAGACAAAAAACCTAATATATATATATATATATATATATATATATATATATATATATATATATATATATATATATATATATAATAGTATAATATTCAATGAACATATAAATATATATTATTGGTGATTTTGATTATTTTTACAACTATTATTATTTTTATTATATGATTATTATTTTTATGTACATTATAGAAATTTCAAATAAAATTTACGCTAAAGCGTCCATCAAAGGTTTTTCTTTACAAGAAAATTTAAAGGTTGCATTTTGTTCCTATTCTAAATATAATTTAGATTTTAGACCAACGACTATAATATACAATTGAAAAAATAATAACAGATAAAACTAACTATGTCAAGAGACATAATATGTGAAAAGTATCTATTACAATCGTTAATAAATTGTGGGTGTTCCTCTGAAAATTTCGTTATATTGGATAGAATACCTAATACCTTGATATATTGATGTTACTTTTTACATCATGTTTATAAAAATACATGTTCATAAAAAGCACAGACCAGTTTTGCATTATATGCTATGTGGGACATTCAGTGTTGCATATGGTGAAATTTAGTGTTGCATATGGTGAAAATTTATTAGTTGAATTATTAATGTTCAGTGTTCAGTTCACTTTGTTTTGTAATTATTAGCACAATTTTAATTCTATTATTTATTTGTTACTTGGTAAAGATTTTTTATTTCAGATATTGATCTATTTCATTCTAATGTTATTTTACCGCGTTTTTATTTACTCGCTTTTGTGTGTCTGTTCGGGTCAAATTTAATAATTGATTTTTAACAAACTTCTTTACATCGACAGAATCGGGTGACCATATATAAGAATTTAAAAAAAAACGTGATATATGAAATTTTCTTATTACACACAATTTTTAAAATTTTTAGTTTTTGAGTTTCATAATCGATTAATTAGTAGAAAATAAAAATAATTTTTACTTGCTATTTATAATTATTGGATTTTTTTTTGATTTACAATAATACGGCAATAAAAAGGTACATATATCAACGTTATATATTCTTTGGTTGTGAATAAAAACATTATTATGACATCATATTTTTAAATAAGTTTTACTAATTCCTTGTAACACTTAACGCTGTATGGAACTATATAAAATTTTGTATACATCTATTTTCTTCATTAGAAGCACCGCAATCTTTTGAATACTTCAAATTTTATACTTAATGTCTGCATGTACGACCAATAGCTTTCAAAATCATTACATAAGTGTTTAGAGTAGGCTCATTTATGTATAATACTATATATATCTATTATGTATAATATATGTCTGCCTTACAAGTCAATGGCACCTTAAGTTGTAGGTATAGTAAATAAAACGATTTGTTAACGACACCATTATAGGTCTGGTAAAAATGCTATGAAGCGAATGAAATAATAGACAAGTGTCAATCATGAATGATTCGTTTATTTAACCAGTATGATCGTATTTATGACTAGCCGTTCCCCGCGACTTCGCCCGCGTGTAATTTATTCACGATTTCACGGGTTTTAAATTTTTTTGCGCGGAACCCTAATTATTTTTAACTGATGTTATAAGCCGTTTCGGAGGTTAGCCAGAACAAACAGACTGACAGACTAAACGACAGACAAAAATTTAAAAAATTGTGTTTCTTGTTATAAGTACCGTATGTACTTTTATATGCATATAGTAAAAAAAAAAACTGTTATTTTGACACTTCAATTATATTTATTTCTATAGAATATAGATTGCAATTACATTTTCTGAACGTTCATTAACAAACAATTGACAGGAACTACGATCAGAGTATAGTAAGTATAGAGTATAGTAGTCTGACGACCGCCAATATCGAACAGGTCTCACAGATCATAGAGTAATGAAACTCGAGATGATCCATTTGAATGATCGACCCTAATGACCCGGTTCGTAAGACGAATCAATACTTGAATGATCGGGTCACTAGAAATGAATGAACGAAACATGTCTATGAAATAATATAATAATACAGTTCTCGTAATTCAAGAAGTCGAGCGAGCTTTACTTGTGGTTGAACGTACACATGCACATTGCGATAGTGTGCGTGTGTGACGGAGCGAACAGTTGCGTACTGCCATCGCTAACCATACCCGCTTTAGGTCTCACGCACACATTGACACGTATACAGATACGTGTTCACAATATGCATACATTTTTTTTAATGACGGTGAAAATAGCTGATCATCATGGAATACGTACACTTGCCGCATTTATTCACAAGATATCGGTTAACAAATTAGATGTCCGGGGCTTTAAAGTGCCCAGGGGCCACTAGTTACACACTGACCTACTGTCGCTGATATTACTGGTTAAGAGGTTTCGTATTTTTTAACAAAAAATCAAATAACCAACCGCAATTGGCTGCACCTAGTTTTAGCTGGATAAACCTAGTTGTTACTCTACTTTTGCGTTTAGTATAGTTATATACTTTTTAAAATCAAATATAACATTATTTATCAAGGTTGGTGTCTTTGAGAAATCATTTTGTCTACGATGAAACTAAGGGTAAATGTTATTTATAGCATTCGTTGACATCGAACCGTTAATGAAATATACGAATGCTAATAACATACTACTATAATATCCCAGTATTAAATTGTTTTTGTATTCGTAAAAATATTAAAATGCACTTTTCAACCCGACTTTCATCAATTTTTCATTGCTTCTTTTTATATTTCTATTTCCCGATTACTGGTGTGGTTATAAGATGTTTCTTTTTACATTAGGATTAAGGTTAAATATCAAATGCACTCTAACAGTATTGCTCTGACGATGGGAAAGCTCCTTCGTAGCTTAACATCTCGGCACCGTAAATAGTTGTTTTATTTACGAAGTACGATAGCACAATTCACAGCGATAGAATTTTAATCGATAGAATGTAAAAATTGTGAATGGAGGATTTTTGAGAGAACCATTGGATAAAGAAACAATGATGGCCATATATATATATATATATATAATATATATATATATATATATATATATATATATATATGTATATATATATATATATATATATATATATATATAATATATAATATATTTTATGTGCCACTGACATTTTCTATTATTTGAAAAATACATTAGTAATCTACGTACATTAAAAACCAGGTCTGTGTTTCATACAAGTTTTATGCCTCTTTGTATACCTGTGTTTTGTTAATTGTTATTATAGATGAATAAATATTTTGTAATTCGTGACAAAATTTACTATTTTTATTTGACTTTGATAAACGAAAAATGATTTTTAAAAATCTATTGTTTGTAAAAATAATTGAATGTAAAAAAAAAATTCCCTTGTACGCCACACCCAACTGTTTTCATTGATTGACTTCGTCTGTTTAAAGTAATACACGCACATTATAAGAGCGCTAACATAATGTGAAGAAATCAATAAAAACACTGGGCTGCATGGATTGTACTCTTTGGAATATAAAAAATGGTTAATAGATGAAGATGAAATATGTGTACTGTGGAGGGTAGAGGTTGTACTAAACACAGACCTGTTACATAAGTCTATGGACCTGTTATATATCGAAAAGCACATAAGACTCATTAAAACCTTTTTAAAGGAATTGTAATTATAATATTGAATTTATTTGTGAATGGCTGTTATTATTGAAAAATATTGCACTTATTTATTATGAAGGTTGTATAAATAATATTTTAATGATATACTTCTATAGTATATAAGTGCTGCATCTTGTAATATTAAATATTAATATTTTTATGAGAATATTATTGTATTGTATAGTATCATGATCACTATCAATTTTTGACGCAGTATATTTAAAATTTTTGTAATAGCTTTCTTTGCACTGAAATTATGTAAAATTCAAATTATTATTCAATGCAATCGGTGTTATGTGTAAATTGTACAAACATTTAATAAATGTTGTTAATTAATTTTGTGTTTTTTTTAAAGATAAGGGTGAAAAACGAGCACAGAGTCCACCTGATGGTGTGGTTGCTGTGGCCCATAGACATCTACATCTATCAGGTGAACTGTGTGCTCGTTTGTCACCTTATCGTATAAAAAAAGCAATCGTCCAAATGTTGCAGTTAGCAGTTACGATGACTGCAACTGCGGAAAAGTGACTTTTATTGAACTTGTATTCAGCAGTAGATTGTTTCTGGCGTAGTAGTAGTTTCCAGTAGTACGTTCGACGACATGGCACTCACATGTTCGACGAGTGAGTCGCTACCTCACAGAATACCAGCGTGAAGTAGAAGTTTACTTCTGTATTTCGCCTGGTGAGCGAAGGCGGCCGGTGGCCTGATCCCCCCCCTCCCCCCATCAACATGGTAGCGGAATTAAAAGGAACACTACCCCAGGAGGCCACGCCTTTCCGTGGATTTCTGCAATATCAGGGGACTTCATTCAAACCTTAACGCCGTCCACTACCATCTGGAGATAGCAACGCCGGCCTGACCGAGACACAGGTGTCCTCTCCGGCTGATACTTCGTATCTCTCCCACCTGGGGTACAAGTTAGAACACTCGTTTGTGCCCCGGGCTGGAGTTTGCGTGTACGTCAGAGAGGACATCTATTTTCGACGCCTCGGCAGTCTTGAAGGTAAAGACCTGTCCATCCTATGGTTATGCGTAGACAGCGACGACGTGTCTACGGGTGCCTCTATAGGTCCCATAGCGGTAATGCCGACAGACCGACTCATCGACCACGTCAAAATGGCTGCAGACTCCGTGCTACAACAGATCCCATCCGCAGAGATCGTGATACTCGGTGATTTTAACGCCCACCACGCTGAATGGCTTTGTTCCCGTTTAACCGATCATGCGGGTAGATCTGTCTATGACTTTGCCTTGGCATATGGTCTAACACAACTGGTTACTTCGCCTACGCGAATCCCAGATGTGGAGGATCATGTACCTTCCCTGTTGGACCTTCTGCTAAACGGATATCAGGTCTCCGTCAATGTCCCTCTGGGCTCTTCGGACCATTGTCTGATCCGGAGTACGGTGCCACTCACGCTCCCATCGCAGTTGCGATCTGCAACTTGCCGGACGTGTTTGGCACTATAGGTCGGCCGGATGGGATGCGGTCTTTTTTGGATCTTACCCTTAGGGGCGGGTTTGCTTGTCGCCGGATGATCCCAACGTTGTTGCTAATTCTGTCGCTGATGTGGTACTTCAGGGAATGGAATTATTTATTCCATCATCTGTGGTGCCTATCGGAGGCAGAAATCAGCCATGGTTTATAAGTGGTTCATAAGCAGGAGTGCTACCGAACCTGGGCTGATGCATCAACGTTCCGGGATGTAAATACCAGCGCTCTTAAAAAGACGTATAATTCCGCCTCCAGGTCCTTCAAAAGTGTTATTGCCGAGGCAAAGTCAGCGCACATCGGCAGAATTGCCGAGAAACTAGTTCGCCTCCCTTTCGGGAACAGGTGCATTCTGGTCTCTCGCCAAGGCTGTCCAAGGGAACTTTTGTCAGTCATCTCTGCTATCTCTGCAAAGGTTGGACGACTCACTGGCCCATGACGCAAAAGAGAAAGCCGATCTGCTAGGCTCTCTTTTTGCTTCCAACTCGACTCTAGATGACGAGGGGAACACACCGCCGACCATCCCGCGGTGTGAGTGATCCATGCAGGAAGTGCTGTTTCTTCTGCTTATCAATGATATGTTGCAAACCTTTCATTCACATTCATTGCTATGCGGACGACAACACTGGTGATGCTTTATACTCCGGCCGTGCCAATATTTCTCGGGAAAACGTCGCTGAGTACCGGCACAAACTTGTGTCTGAAGTTGAGACTTTGTTGAACAAACTCAGACTGGGTTGACTCAATCTAGTCGAGTTCAATCCCCAGAAGACACAAGTTTCCGCGTTTACCGCTAAAAAGAACCCCTTTGTCGTATCTCCTCAGTTTCAAGGCACTCCCCTTCTTGCCTCAGCCAGTATCGGAATCCTCGGTGTCGACATATCTAGTGACGTGCAGTTTCGTGGTCACTTGGAAGAGAAGGCCAAATTGGCCTCTAAAAAGCTTGGCGTGCTCAGAAAAGCGGGACAGTATTTCATGCCGGCACACCGCTTGCAACTTTACAAGGCGCAGGTTCGGCCTCACATGGAATACTGTTCCCATCTCTGGGCAGGGGCTCCCCAGTGCGCTCCTTCCACTTGACCGCATCCAGCGCAGAGCGGTTCGAATCGTCGACGACTGAGTTCTTTCCGATCGGCTTGACTCACTGGCACTGCGTAGAGATGTTGCATCTCTTTGCGTATGTTATCGCATCTATCACGGGGAGTGCTCTGAGGAATTGTTCGGACTAATTACAGCCGCTCAATTTCACCATCGCACATCGCGACAAAACTCGTGATACCATTCATACCATCTGGATGATTGGCGGTCCACCACTGTGATTAAGAAGAAGTTTTCTCCCTCGCACAACTTCTTTGGGGAATCGATTACCACCAGCGATTTTTCCGGACCGATGCGACTTAGGGACCTTCAAGAAAAGAGCCTACTCCTTTTTAAAAGGCCGGCAACGCATCTGCAATCCTCCTGGGTTTCTTGCTGTTTCTTACCAGGACAGAGGTATTTTCCGAAACTGGTAAATAAAAAATGACTCATTAACTATTATGAAATATAGCTATTCTATGGTTGTCTTCAGTTGATATCCTGGAGGTCAGTCTGAACGAGATTAGAATGGCTCTCCAGTACCTTGATAATGGCAAGGCCCAGGGCGAGGATGGAATTACAGCGGAGCTTCTGAAAGTGGGTGGAAAACCAGTACTTGAAGTGCTTCAGAAGCTCTTTAATTTCTTCCTCCATGATGGCACTACTCCGGAGGCAGGCATCAGAAGTGTGGTGTATTCTCTTGAAGAAATACAGACCGATTTCCCCTCTGAGTCGCGTCTACGTGCTGTTTTCAAAATTATAACGAATCGTCTCGCACGTCGACTCGACGACTTCCAGCCTCCCGAAAAAGCCGATTTTACCATTGCCACATACATACCCTTCGGCAAATCGTACAGAAGACCGAAGAGTACAATCTGCCACTTTGACTTGCGTATGTGGACTATGAGAAAGCCCTTGATTCCATCGAAATGTGGGCGGTGCTACAGTCCCTTCAGCTGTGCCAAGTTGACTGTAGGTATATCGAAGTGCTGAAGTATTTGTACAGTAGGGCTACGATGGCTATCCGAGTACAGAACCAGAGTACGAAACCTATCCTATATAACTGCAAAGAAGTGTAAGACATGGTTTTTTTTATAGGATAAGGGTGACAAACGAGCACAGTCCACCTGATGGTAAGTGGTTGCTGCGACCCATAGACATCTAGATCTATCCTCTATCTGCATTTTGATTTGTATCAAAATGCAGATGCGTTTTCACCCGTGAGGACTAGGATGGAATGCCTCATTTCCAGTAAAAAGGGCCTCCGGCCACCTGCACTCACCAAGCGAAACACAGATGTAAACCTCTACTTGACGCTGGTATTCTGTGAGGTCGTGGTACCACCCCGGTTCGAGCCGGCCCATCCGTGTGACAGCAAAAGCTGCCGCGTGGTTTTACCACTGGTGACGTTATTTCTCCGAAACTCTTCAATTTACTGGACTGGAAGGGATACGGTATTAACATCAATGGCGAGTACATCACTCACCTTCGATTTGCCGGCGATATAGTCCTGATCTACCCTTCACAAGTCCACTGCTGAACATAGGCCTCCCCCAAAGAATGAAACTAAGCACGGTCTTGAGCCACCTGCATCCATCGACTTCTTGCATGTCTTACCAGGTCGCACCTTCATCTAGTGTGGGGTCGCGCTACACTTCGCCTGCCGGTACGAGGCTGCCACTCGAGAACCTTTCTTCCGCATCGGTTGTTGGTTCTTCGAGCTATGGCAGGCCCATTGCCACTTCAGCTAACTAATCTGTTAGGCTATGTCGGTTACTCCGGTTCGAAAGGCTGTAATGATGATGATGATGATGATGATGGTGATGAGGGTTGTGGTAATTAAGTCGCTAAATAAATATCCCCGTGGTTACAGTGAAGATAAATTAAAAGAGACTTTTTAATATTTATTGTTTATTAAGAACCATTAAATTGTTACGATAAAAATTAATGTTACTCTAATGTACTTGTTACATAAAACATTGAGTCACTTCAGTCTCCTAATATGATTATTAATATAAATTTAAGCTTTGGTTAAGAATACATGACATGTCTTAGAAAAAACTACCCCAGTAACATTTTTACATTAATCCTACGTCATAAAATTGCATTCTCTAATCTAAAGCAATTTATTAAATAACTAATTCCATCGATCGTCAGAAAGTGAATTCACATCGATTTTGTTACTAATCACGTTTAAATTTGATTTAATGTAAAAAAAAAACAAACATATAAACACCAAGTTTTTATACCATTACATTTCATTACTGATTTCGTCCAATCTTTTTTATATTTTCCATAATTTTATGAACTTTTTAAATAAACTTCGTGTGATCATATTATTAACTGTATTACTTTTATATTAAAGACTTCTATGTATGTATAAGTTACTGAAAAACGAAATTTATTTTCAATATTTTATTGAAAAAAATTAAGTAAATATTTCATTGAAAATTTACCTAATTTTCAATAAAATATTTAAATTTAAATAAAAACACGTACATACACATATAAAAATATATCTACGTAAGTAGGTGAAGGAATCGTAACCTAAGATCATTTTAAACTGAATACTGAAATTATAATTTTTGTTAATAAGATACATACATTTTTTGTTTATTAAAATAACAAGCAACTGAATTTAATAATATCAATTGTTTCGATAAGAATGCAATTAAATCTATGAAAGTATTATAGCTAAATTATTAAAGTTGGGAAAAATTTAATTTTAATAATCGTCGAAGATTAAAAAAGTTTACTAAGTATTAACACTACTTCTTAAAACCGCTATAGCTACTAGAACGTATTTAATTATTACAAACGTCTCATTGGAAAAGAAAAGTAATTATATGAATGTGCGTTTATGACTAAATCTCAAAACTATAATATAAGTAGGTTATGCGGTGGAATCTCTAGTTAGTCTGGGGTGTGCCTAAGAATTGCACATTGACTACATACGTTAACTGTGTTGTCGACAGTTTGTATTAAATTTCTAGCTCGACATTTTAACAGAATTATGTTTGTTGAAATTAATTAGTAGGTATACGGAGAGTGTCAGAAAATGGGAGTTTCACAATATAATTTAAATATACGAGTACCTACATTTAATCGGTTATAGAAATTGAAGGGAAGATCAAACGCTATATCCGTTAGTTGTTATGTTAGCTATATTCTTAAAAGTTAATAAAGTTTACGGTTTCTGTTAAAATGGACTAATTTGTGTTTTGTGTTTTTAATATGTTTATTGTCACAATAACCGAGTCATCCGGTTTCAACTGTAGTTTCTTTGCGCTTTAAAAAATGCTTTATCATGCATGCATACTTTTTAGACAGGATTATATTAAAGGAAAATGTATCAATATAAATCAAGGTTGCATTTTTCTATTATAAAGGTTGTTTCTATATATTTTTCAGTGAACGTACATGATTGTGAAATCACTACTTAATTTTGTCTTCAAAACTTGCTTAAATAAATGTATTAGTTAATTCATCGTAGTTGATTAAATTTTAAAATTATATTTTTCACGTTTCTTTCCGATTTTTTTTAAAGTTTTAAATAACACGTACTCAATATTAAAGGAAAGAATGCAGGTAAAATGGATTATAGGTACTTAGTAGTAACAATGGTAAATTATTCTATAGCTAAATCATACTAATAAAATTAATCTCACTTTTGATGACTTGAGATACTAAAAACGTTATTTAAAGGAGAGAAGTTTAATTTAAAAACTATAAAATTACAGCTTCTTGTACCAGAACAAATAATGCTCCCCGTCTTCCACGAGTAGGTCATCAACACCTGGAATTTAAAATTATAATTGTATCATGTTGGTATCAAAGATATTAAATTAAATTACTAATTATAGACGGGAAATTGGTCACTTTTTAAATACATAAACCGGGGCACTTCATTTTTTATAGTATAAACAAAGGAGCACACTGTACACAGCACTAGATAGATGCTGAGGCCCATAAACATCTATATTTATCTTCGATTAAGTTTCAAAACGCAGATGCGATGCCACCCCGGCGGGCTAAAATGGAATGCCTCGTTTCTAGTAAAAAGGGTCTCCGGTTAAAATAAGATACTTTTGAGAATTAAACGTAATTTTTACAAAAAAAGTTCAAAAAGGGGTCTAAAGAGTAAATGCTTTTATTGAACTATATTAATTTAAGCTGTTCCTTAATACATTGGCCGATGTTTTCAAAACAGTAGACAGAAAGCACATGTCACACTTGCGCACTATTATTATTGTCGTTATTTTCTAATCGCTGCAGAAACAAGGTCAAATATGCTCAACGAATCCTTCAATTCTAATGATGGACATATGTAGGCCTACTTGTTTCTAAGTGTTGTGTTGTTTTTTATAAAACTGAAGTGACAAATGAACTTAAAGTCCATTCTAACACGTAGCCGTAAATTAAGGCGACACCGCGAGAAAATGCACCTCCTTACATCGAACAGTATAGGAGTATGACACGACTAATGAAACTGGAATTTTGATATAGGTAAATTACTTAATCTATATGCTTGAGAACCACTCAAGTACATTCATAACATCAATATTCGTAATTTGCTTGCTCATTATTTTGATTACTAGAATCAATAATTTTTTAAAAATATTTTAAGATTCTGAGCGATTTCTAAGCGGTCTGAATCGTCGCGGGCGCTACGCAATTTTAGAACTTATGACGGCGATTTTTGAAAATTTTATAGAAATTATGTTTCACTCGGGTCAGTGCGGCGATAGCCCGCTTCAACGGTTTTCGATGTGTCGCCTTAAAAACGCGAACGTGATCAGTGTCTAAGGCGTGATACGTCTGGACGTACGATTGACGAACGAAATACCAGTACTGCGTTCGTCAATCGACCTGCGAAGCGTGGTGACTGATGATTTATTTTTATAGGATAAGGGTGAGAGCATACAGTTCACCTGATGCTAATTGGTTGCTGTGACCCATAGACATCTACATCTATCCTCGTTTGCGAATCAAAATGCAGATGCGTTGTCAGCCGTGAGGACTGAGATGGAATGCCTCTTTAAAAAGGGTCTCCGGTTCTCCACACTCACCACACGAAACACAGCAGTCTAATGAGTGCGGCTAGGTAGGAACAAAAGATGGAGAGGTAAGCTTTGAATTGGAATTTAAGAAAGTCAGTTCAATAACGCATACGATTCTGGTTCTCAGCGGTGACAACGAATCTGTAACTTTCTTTGTTTGAAGTTGTTTATAGGTATCTATGGACTACAGTAGCTACTTACTACTAGGTGAATTTTAAAATCATAAGTCGCTTCAATTTTATGAAGAATAATTAAACATTAAAAATTTTGTACAACCGACTTCAATATACAGCATTGAAGTAAATAGAGTTCTCATCGCACAAAAAAAATGTATACGTGCTATATGCGGCAAAGGTCCATTTGATACATGCAAGCCCCTATTCAATAAGCTGGGTATATTAACAGTCCCTGGCATGTACATATTAGAAATATATAAGTTTGTCAAACAACATACAGAGTTATTTAAGTCAGCTTGTGATATATATCCACGAAGCTCTAGAGATAGTAAACGGCTTGTCTTAGACCATAAACCAAAAACTTCTGTCTATCAGAAAGGTTGTTATTGCATGCGTGTAAAAATATTTAATAAAATTCCAAAGCAGTTCAAGCACGGCTCTATGAGTCTTATGACCAAAAAGTTACGTGAATGGCTAATAAAAAAAATGTTATTATAGTGCTAAGGAATTTCAAAATGATAATAATATCCTAATACTTCTATGATAATATGCATGTTGACATATGATGGACGTAATTGCTGTGTATCACTGCGTATCACTATTTTATCTGACCTTTAAATAAATATTGAATGTATTTAAATTTTAATTATGACATTGACATTGTAAATTTTGACATTTTGAATTATATAACTTACACCCATAGATGTGTAATTACTCTAAGCTTACACCTAATAAGTTGACATTTTAGACTATATTATATGGTAATTTAAAAAAAGTTTGCATGCCATACATATCCCACGGCTAAATAGGTCTTTAAGCAACTTATTTTTACTGTAAAAAACCTATCACTTATTCTATTTATGGCAAATAAAGAAATATGAATTTGAATTTATAAATTATTAAGAATAAAAAAACATACAGTCGAATTGACTACCGTCTCCTTTTTGAAATCAGTAGAGAAGAAGTCTGCAGAAAAGGGATTAGTTTTGTATTTTTTAATAAAAAGTCACCGTAATCGTCGTAAGCGAATAAATATTTTCTTTGCTTTATTTTGGACAACAAAGAAATATTAATAGCTTAGTTTGGAAACTTAATCAAATATTTTATAGTGTAACCAGCTCCGTTAACTTAACTACAAGTCAGTTAATGTATATTATGTATGTTCATTTTCTTATCTTTTTTTTTTAAATTTCATTTAACGGTAAGTAGTTTAATCATGCAGAGTAGGACAGAAACACATAAGTGGATTGACTGCTACTTCACGACACTATGTACACACTGCTTTTTTAGCTGACGGCCTTGTAGCCAATGCCACAATAAACAAAAAAATGTTCTTTTTTCCCATTAGACAGTATATTATAATATCTTTGCATCAGACTTACCAACAGGAGCGACGAGCTGGTTGCCAGGCGGGCTGGTGGGGTCGGGCACCTCAGGCAGGCGGTACAGCAGCCAGTAGTGGTACCCCATCGGCTCTTCCTTGTGCCCTGCTAGTGTGTGCACGTAATGTCCGTTCGGCCACTCGCTCGCCTCGAACTTGAACTTAGGGTCCTGTTCCGCCGCCATACGCATCACGTGGTAGAATGATATGTTCCTGAAGGGAGAATGAATTTATATTAATGGCTTCCTCAAAGTCACGTTGCCATGCTATATTTTAAAAACTGAAACGAGTTATTCCATCTTAGTCCTCAGGGGTTACAACGCATCTGTATTTTGATTCTTAACTCTCTTATCTTCAGGTGGACTGTGTGCTTATTTGTACTGGAAACTATGATCTAAAAAGGAGGTTGTATGTATTAGATGCTTCCAGACCTTTAGATGGTTAAGGATTAACCCCAACGAATGACATACCGCTAAATATTTGTCTAGGCAGGAAAATTTGCAATAAAAACGCAGTTTAACGCGCGCTTTTGGCCTCGATATCAAGGGCACCTTCCCTCTCCCCCGCCCCCCCCGGCCACCGGACGGGTCGGCGGGGCTCTTCTCGCGAGGTAGTAGGATTTTTCTTGCGAACTATACGGACGTATTTTTTCGCGCCTAAACTTGCTAAAGGAACAATCCGCGTAAATCGTTGCAATAACGGTATCGTTATTAGAACGTACTAACTCGGTGAAATTCGCGCGCAACTATCAAAGTGATTTACATCTGAAGGACTACCAGAGTAGCCGTCCCATTTGGTGACAACCACTTACGAGTGCCTCCAGAAGGGTGAAGTTCCGGGGATACCAGCGCGTGCCTTCTCCCGGACGTCGTCGAGTCATCCAGATCGGTTCCCGTCAACATACCAGCACACACAATTACACCTACACTCACAACACACCAAGCACAACTTTCATCAGCTGGGCCGGTCGAGGAGAACCGTCTACGCTCCTGGGGCAGGTAAGTGCATTTATTCTAGTGACCTTTCCCCTCGTGTGTTCATTAGAAACCTTTGACCCTCGGCGTAGGAACGCCCGACCTGCATCTGCCCGTGGCTCCTTCGTCTATGGGCCGCGAAGGATCCAACTCCTGTTGAGGCAGGGCAGCTGTTGGCCGTAACATTTGGTAGCAGAACGCGGTGCTGGGATCGATTCCCGGTCGATCCACCGACCATAGTATTTGATAAAAATTAAATAATTTGGTGGCAGGAGCGTTGGGTGGATTTGTGGCTACAATCACGCCCGTCCGTAATACGTAAAATACCTTTTTATTATTATACGTAATAATAAAATTCCTTCCTTTGTTAGCTTGCTTTACTGTTAGCGGGTAAAATTGAAAGGTCACACCCGGTTCGCGCGCAAGCGGGAGATTGCGTCATGTAGGTAGATGGTTATTTTTACGTAATCGGTTAATTGTCGTTGTCGGATGGTAGTGTGTTACTTATCGAAGGGTTGATTTCCGAGCAAGGCATTTTTGTTGATGTGTATCTTCGTTACATATCTTTCGTATTGTAAATTGTATTTGAACTAAAGAGTGGTAATTTGTATTTACGTAATTTAAATGAACTTGATTTGATCGTACTAGTATTTGTTATTGTTGATTTGATTTACCTTTTCCTTTGTACTAACTTGTGTTTGATTTAATAATAGCTGTTCTTATTTGTGTACATTCTATCCAACTCGATTTGATAGGAGCTGCATTAGTTGGCTGTTAATTTTTTTGCATTTTTTATTTGTTATTGTTGTAATTGTGCTCGAGCCGCGTCGTAATTTGAATTTAGTAGTGATGTCCTCGCCCAAGATGCTAATCCGTTGCCTGCGGACTGAGCTGCGCTGGGCTACCAGCGCACACGCGTTGATAGGCCGACCGGACAGGGTCTACAATCTGAGGAAGAGGCTTGAGCAGGTCGATGCTCGAAGGGCGGCCGTGGAGGAGGCTTACTCTGAGCTCGAGGACTTGGAGGTGGAAAAGGGAGTCCTGGAATCTTGCCGCGCGGACTACGAGCAGTTCCTCGCGCTGACGGACGACCTGATCGAGGCGGGGGCCAAGGATGCGGAGAGGGAGCGCGAAGCTCGGCTGAGTAGCCTTCTCGAGTCCCCGCGGAAGCCGTCTGCTCAGCCAGAGCTGCTAGGACGACTTCCGACGCTGGACCTGCCAAGGTTCTCCGGGGTCCTCTCGGAGTGGATGACCTTCGTCGGCCTGTTTGACAGCCTGGTGGACGCCCGGAGGGACCTGACCCCCTGCCAAAAAATGGGGTACCTCCTGGCTTCACTAGAGGGGGAGGCCCTGAGCGTCGTCGGCCACCTTAAGTTGTCGGACGACGCCTACCAAAACGCCAGGGACCTCCTCGCTGGAAGGTACGCCAACGTCCGGCGGATTGCGGACGATCATGTTCGGAGGCTGCTGAACCTCCCGCTGCTGAAGGACCGGACTAGACTACGTGAAGACATAGTGAATCCAGTCGTCGTAGCGTGCAACTCGTTGCGGCGGCTGGATTTACCTGTGGACGAGTGGTCTTTTCTGCTCCTTCATATAGTGCTGTCCCGCCTGCCCCTCGACCTTCGGCTCCATTTTGAGGAGAGGTTCGGAGGGGATGGCGCCTCTTATATGCCCCCCTTTAGGGACCTGCTGCGGTTCCTGGAAGAACAACCCTCCACCTCCCATGGCCCCACCAACCTTACGGTTATACGGGCCGAATCTCGAGAGATGCACGCGGTACTTGCTCAGGGCTCTTTCCCGCATGCACTTTCTTGACTCTCTACAAGTTATTTAATCTACTCCTTGTCCCGTAGTGTCACTCTCCCTTTCTGGGCTGGACGAACACGTTACGCCTTCGGTTCCGGGCAGAATCCTTACTTCGTTCCTCTCCATCGCAATTCTCCGCGCATGCCAACCATGCGCAAACTCCCGCAGCCGGCCAAAGTTCTCCTTACCGTCCACGAGGTCCGGGTAGTAAACCGGACCCACCCCTCTGCGTACCATTCCGTCCATCATCTTACATCTCAGGTCAACATACAATTCGCACTCCCATAGCACGTGATGCCTATCCTCCTGGAAGAACAGTGCAGGCTGCTGGAGAACGCAGCAGGCGCCGTCGAGGGCCCCCCGGCTTCCTCCCGAGCGGTGCCCAGGGAAAGGCGGAGTCAGCCGGCCAAGGCGGCGCCCACCCCCCTGAGGCCGAGTGGAGCCCCCGCGGGAGGGCGCCCCCCCGTACCCTCCTATAGTGGCCTAGCGGCCCGGGAGGCGCCTCCCTGCTCCTATTGTCGAGCATCCGACCACCGGCCGGCGTCGTGCCCGAAGTTGTTGCGCAAGCCGGCTAAGGCGAGGCGAACCATCGCCAGGGAGCGCCGCTGGTGCTTCTCGTGCCTGGAGAGGCATTTACAACGAGACTGCCCGCACCAGCGGCCCTGCACGCACTGCCAGGGCAACCACAACGTCCTCTTGTGCCTGGGTGCGCGCGGCTCGTCCTCGCAGGGCCCTGCCAGCCCCCCGACTCCCACGGGCGGGGGCGCCCAGCCACGCCCACTGTCGGGCGACGCTCGGCGCTCACTGGCGGACCGCAGCGCCCCTCCTTCTGAAGGGAGCCCCTCCCCCGATCGGTCGGGGAGTCGTTCCCCCAGGGGCGGGGGGGTCTTCACCCCCCCTCCCCGAGTTGATAGTGGATTCGCGGCCACTCAGCGGTCAGCTAGACCTTTCTCACCCCCGTTGGCTGAGTGGCCGCGACTGGAACGCCGCCCGCCCCCCTTTGGCCGGTGCCGGTACTACCGGGTTCCGGAGACTGCGTATCGGCCCCGAGCCTTGGAGCCGAGGATCCCCGAGTTTCCCTCGGTCGGCCCGTTCGGGGAATTCCAGTCGGGGGTCATCGAGACGCCGTCGGAGTGCCGCGCTCGGGCCCCCCGGTTCGGGTGCCGGCCTAACAGAGGCAGCTCCAGATAGGAGGCTGCCGCCCTAGCTCCCGCCATGGCCGCCTCCACTGAGCCTATAAGTCGTCAGCAGTCCACCTGTCAAACTGTTCTATTGCCGACAGCCTCAGTGAAGGTTTACAACCCGAGCGGCGACCACTTAACGGTTCGAGCTCTATTGGACTCGGGTTCCCAGCGTAGTGTGGCCTCTACTCGGTTGGTGGGAAGACTGGGGCTCCCCTGGAGCTCTGAATCACGTCCGATGGTAGGTATCGGAGGTGCCGAGCCTCCTGCTCCTAGGGGACAATCGGAGTTGGTGTTCAGCCCTGACAGCGAACACCTTCGTATTTTAGTCAAGGTAAATGTCCTCGACGACATTGTAGGGTTCCTCCCTAACGTTCGTATAAATGACAGCGCTGTGCGCTGTGCGTCGGCTTTGAGACCGGCAGACCCTCGGTGGGCCCAACCGGGGCCGATAGATTTGTTACTGGGGGCCGACACGCTGGGTGCCCTCTTGTTAGGTGAGATACGAGCTCTGCAGCCCAATGGCCTGTCAGCCATTTCCACGATATTTGGGCACAGCTTTTTTGGACCGGTTATGTGGTCTCCTCCCTCTCCGACGGCCGACCCTCTCTCCGTCGTGGGCGTGTCCCTATCGGACGCTGTCCAGCGATTCTGGGACATTGAGGAACCACCCCATGCAGCTCGAGTCGACCCTCTGGACCGTGAGTGTGAGTTGTTCTACCAGAACAATACCGGCCGGCGGGTTGACGGTCGTTTCGTCACTCGCTTACCCTTTCTGGACTCCCGCCCCTCTTTGGGTCAATCCCGTGCTCTGGCCGAGAAGAGGTTGCTTTCCATGGAGCGCCGCATGCGGCGTGACCCAGCCTTTCGCGACAAATATGTCAAGTTCATGCGCGAGTATCAGGAGCTGGGTCACATGTCACCGTCCAACTTCGAATGGCGTTCACATGAGCACTACTTCCTCCCTCACCATGCGGTCTTGAGGACCCCTGAGAGTAAGATTCGGGTAGTCTTTGACGGTTCCGCCCCCACATCAAACGGTGTGTCCCTGAATCAGTGTCTTCACTCGGGTCCTAAACTGATCAAGGACATATCCGACATCCTGACCCAATTCCGTCGACACCAAGTGGTTTTTGTCGCGGACATTCGGATGATGTTTCGCCAATCGGTGGTACATCGTGATGACCGCCGATATCAGCTGATATTGTGGCGCGAGAAGCCCAGCGATCCCATACAGGTATTTGAGTTGAACACCACCACTTATGGACTCTGGTCCAGCCCGTATATCGCCATGCGAACCCTCCTTGAACTCGCTGAGAGAGAGCGCCTGAGATACGCTCGGGGAGCTTCTATCTTAGAGACTTCGGTCTACATGGACGACATTTGTACGGGCGCTTCCACCGTCGAGGAGGCTCTGGTCTTGCGAGACGAATTAATTGCCATCCTGAAGTCTGGAGGCTATGAGTTGCGCAAGTGGCTGTCGAACTCCCCACACATTTTGAGGGACCTCCCAGGAGAGGATCAACAAGACCCTCATCTGTTCGAGCACCCTGAGAATCCTAATTTGCTGACTGTGCTGGGCATTCAATATCAGCCTGTTCAGGACACCTTCACGTATAGAGTAAAACTTGACCCACCTCCCAAAGCATGGACCAAGCGCTCCGTGCTGTCTACAGTAGCTCGCACCTTCGACCCGAATGGATGGATCACCCCGGTCATCTTTTTGGCTAAGTGCTTTCTTCAAAAGCTCTGGATGTCCGGGTTGGGTTGGGACGAGCCTATTAGCGGGGTCCTCTTGCGAGAGTGGCTCTCCATGCTCTCCTCCCTTCCGGACATCAACCGGGTTTCCATGCCAAGGTGCTTCCTACCTCCAGGGAAATGCAGGGCTACCCTACATGGGTTTTGCGACGCCTCTGAGAAGGGCTATGCTGCTGTCGTATATTTGCGGACTGTGAGTTCCTCTGGGCATACTGCAGTTCATCTCGTACTCGCCAAATGCAAGGTTGCTCCCATTAGATCCCGTTTAACTATCCCTAAATTGGAACTGTCCGGAGCCGCTCTTCTCACGCGGCTCCTCAACCACGTTCACTCGTCCTTGAAGCCTGTAATCGACATTACGGACGTCTACGCATGGTCGGACAGTGAGATAGTACTTTGTTGGCTCCGAGCCGCACCTCACAATCTTGAGGTCTTTGTGGCGAACCGCGTGTCTCAAATCCAGAGTTCTGAGACTTCTCTCCACTGGAGACATGTCCCCGGGGAGTTGAATCCCGCCGACTGCGCTTCCCGCGGCTGTGAGGCCCCCGCGCTGGTTGCCCACTCATTGTGGTGGGGTCCCGGTTGGTTATCTGATCCTCAATCCTTCTGGCCCCAGGGTAATTACTCCGAACCTACTGAGCTGCCGGGCCTACGGGCCCGAGTAGGAGTGGGCAAGGATAAGCCCACTCGGGATCTCTCCCTTCTGGAACGGTACAGCTCTCTCGATAAGCTCTTAGGAGTGACTGCTTGGCTGCGCCGCTTTGTCCACAATTCGAGAGATCCGTCCAACCGACTCTCTGATTGTGTTTTGTCCCCTAGCGAGCGTCGGGAAGCCCTGATGCATTGGATCCGTATGGTCCAGACGGAGCATTTTGAGCCCGTTATCGAACACTTGAAGCGTGGCTCCGTTATCAAGGGCGCTCTGGCCCGCCTGAACCTCTTTCTGGACGACGCTGGGATGCTGCGCGTGGGCGGACGTTTGAAAAACTCTCAACTGCCGTGCGGGGCTCGACACCCGTTGCTGCTCCCTAAGGACGGCGCCCTTGTCCGGTTGCTGGTAACCCACCACCATGTTAGGAATGCCCACGCTGGGTGTAACGCCCTGTCGGCTATTTTGCAGCGGGAGTTTTGGATTTTGTCTGGTCGTCGCACCATTCGGAGCGTCATCTTTAAGTGCATCCCCTGTTATAAACTGAAGGCCCCCATATCGCAGCCTCTTATGGGTGACTTGCCGCCCGACCGCGTCAGGGCCATCCGACCATTTGCTGGGGTCGGAACAGACTTCGCTGGCCCCTTCCTCGTCAAGTCCTCTAACCTTCGTAACGCGCGTTCATGTAAGGCCTATCTTTGCGTCTTCGTGTGCCTCTCCACTAAAGCCGTTCACTTGGAACTGGTGAGCGCCCTCAGCACGGAAGCCTTCTTGGCCACGCTTGGCCGTTTCGTGTCGTGGCGCGGCTTGCCGGACTTGATCCGGTCTGACTGCGGGACGAATTATAAGGGCACGGATAGGTATCTCAAGGAGGTTGTCGAATTTCTGTCCAGCCACCGGACTTATTTAGGAAATGCTATGTCGAAAAGGGGCATCCAGTGGAAATTCGACCCTCCGGCGTGTCCCCACTGGGGCGGTATTTTCGAGGCGGTGGTTAAGGTTGCCAAAACGCATCTCCGTCGCGTTATTGGTGAAGCCATTTTGACGTTTGAGGAGCTCGCCACTGTATTCTGTAAAATTGAGGCGGTACTCAACTCTCGGCCCCTCTGTCCCCTCTCCTCTGACCCGAATGATTTGGAGGTTCTAACCCCGGGACACTTCCTGATTGGCCAGCCTCTTAACGCTCTGCCCGAGTATCCCTTCAGGGAAACGAGTGCTTCACGGCTTAGCAGGTTTGCCCTGCTGCAACAGATGACTCAACGCTTTTGGCACCGATGGTCTCTGGAGTACCTACATCTTTTGCAGCAGCGCGTTAAGTGGTCTGACAAGACGGAGCCTCCTCGGGTGGGAGACCTCGTGTTGATTAAAGAACCAAACGCGCTACCTTTGTATTGGCGCCGTGGGCGCATTGTTAAATTGTCGTATGGAACGGATGGGGTGCCTAGAGTGGCCGAGGTTTTGGTCGGAGATTCGGTCTTGCAACGGGCCGTCGCGACCTTGTCCCGTTTGCCAATCTACTCGCGGACTTAATGCCTTATGTCCGGGGCGGGGGGTTGTCTAGGCAGGAAAATTTGCAATAAAAACGCAGTTTAACGCGCGCTTTTGGCCTCGATATCAAGGGCACCTTCCCTCTCCCCCGCCCCCCCCGGCCGCCGGACGGGTCGGCGGGGCTCTTCTCGCGAGGTAGTAGGATTTTTCTTGCGAACTATACGGACGTATTTTTTCGCGCCTAAACTTGCTAAAGGAACAATCCGCGTAAATCGTTGCAATAACGGTATCGTTATTAGAACGTACTAACTCGGTGAAATTCGCGCGCAACTATCAAAGTGATTTACATCTGAAGGACTACCAGAGTAGCCGTCCCATTTGGTGACAACCACTTACGAGTGCCTCCAGAAGGGTGAAGTTCCGGGGATACCAGCGCGTGCCTTCTCCCGGACGTCGTCGAGTCATCCAGATCGGTTCCCGTCAACATACCAGCACACACAATTACACCTACACTCACAACACACCAAGCACAACTTTCATCAGCCGGGCCGGTCGAGGAGAACCGTCTACGCTCCTGGGGCAGGTAAGTGCATTTATTCTAGTGACCTTTCCCCTCGTGTGTTCATTAGAAACCTTTGACCCACGGCGTAGGAACGCCCGACCTGCATCTGCCCGTGGCTCCTTCGTCTATGGGCCGCGAAGGATCCAACTCCTGTTGAGGCAGGGCAGCTGTTGGCCGTAACAATATTATGAACGAATATTTATCCTTACTTATCAACCGACTTCAAAAAGGAGGAGGTTATCAATTTTTATTTTATGTATGTTTACCGATCACTCGAAGACGCCTGAACCGATTTGGAAAAACCTTTTCTTGTTTTAAAGAATATACTTCCTAGGTGGTCTAAATTATCAAAATCGGTCGAGCGGTTTAAAAAAATCAACAATAAATATTGAAGTCGGTTGTACAAAATTCTTAATTTTACCACATGTTTCAGAAATCATTGATCACATTTTTACGTGGTAGAGCTATGCTGCGGCTATATTAGTAGTATAGTTGTAGCACGAATGGGTAGGCTCGACCGGGGAAGGACCACGCTCTCACAGTATACCAGCGTAAAATAGCAGCTTAACACTGCTGTGTTTCGTATGGTAAGTTTAGGGAACCGGATACCCTTTCTACTGGAAACGAGGCATTCCATCTTAGTCCTCACGTGTGACAACACATCCCTATTTGGATGTCTGTGGGTCACAGTAACCACTTACCATCAGGTGGACTGTGTGCTCGTTTGTCACCCTATCCTATATAAAAAAATACATTAAGTTTCTTTGTAGAAATTGCAGTGTAAATGTATATGATGTTAATATAGTTAACATTATATTTATTTTGCTGTCTCACCTTGGTGCCACCATATACAGCGTGTAGTTTTCAGTGACATTGGTCCCAAGCCACAGCGTGTATGTGAAGGAAACGTTGCGCGCGTCTGAATCGTTATTGTTGTGTCCAGATTGATATGCCAGTTTTAGACTGCCGTCGCCGCCATTACTGTCTGTAAATTTGAAAAAAAAAAAATGTTTATGTCGCTGTCATATTCGAATATGATTGCCATGTAGTGATGCGTAGCTCCCGTGTAGTGTAGTCCGTGTAGTGTAGGCGGTAGAACCGAATCCATCAGCCACATTCATCACATGGGTGTCGTAAGAGTGACTGTGCGAAGTGCCAGAAATATCTGATAGCTTTCGGTAAGCCACATAATCTCCTATGCAGATGATACTGCAGTAATATTTACTGGTGACTCCTGGGATTCTGTACGTAGCTCTGCTGAAGAAGGACTTGCGAGGATCGCCAAGTGGCTGAACTTTAACCTACTTACTTTAAATACTTTAAGAACCAGTTATATATGTTTAACAAATTATATTCGAACTCAACCTAACATCAATTTCCAAATTAAACTTCACACATTATTATTGGTATTTGAAAGGGACGAAGAGAGAACGAAGTGTGAAATATGGGTAAATCAGGAATGTCTAGAACAGGTAAATGAAATTGTATACTTGGGGAGTGCTTTTAGCCGGGATGGAAGATGTGATTTAGATGTGGACAGGCGTGTCGCTGCCGGGAACAAAGTCAATGGTGCCCTGACTGCGTTAGTCAAAAGGCAAGGCGTAGCGAAGAGTGCACGCCTTGCAATACATAACGCAGTGTTGGTACCGACTTTGTTATATGGCAGCGAAACCTGGGTATGCCAGAAGAAGCATAAAAGTAAGTTGAATGCAGTGGAGATGCGATCTCTTCGTAAAATGTGCGGCGTTACTATGGCCGACCGAAAGCGAAACGAAGAGATTCGCAATATGGCAGGTTTGAAAGATGACCTTATCACAAAAATTGATAAGGGCGTGCTTCGGTGGTTTGGGCACGTTGAGCGAATGAGTGAAGACCGAATGGTGAAGAAAATATATAGCGCGAAAGTTAATATTAAAAGGTGTCGAGGTAGACCGAGACTAACTTTCGAAGACCATGTGAGCAAATTGCTCGAAGAGGGTAGGGTCAAGAGTACTCGGATACCTAGACGTGCATGTATGAAGAAGATAATGAATCTGAAAGAAGCGAAAGAGATATGTAAGGATCGTGACACTTGGCGATCTGTTCTCTCTGGCTACCCCGTCAGGGATTGTGCGTGAAGATAAGTAAAAAAACTTCACACATGCAATGATCCCTTAAGTGCTAGTTGCCGCTGTTTATTAATTAGTAAGGTCTCCGAGACCAAGTATCTAGGAGTCATAGCTGACCAACATTTGTCATGGCATAGACACATTGAATTAATCATAAATAGACTTAGGGAACTTATTTGGACATTTAAAACACTAATAAATATAACTACGAAAAATTTACTTTACCCAATATATATTGCTTTGGCTCAATCTATTTTAGTATATTGTATTCCTGTATTTTATTTATTTATTAAAACTTTTATGCACAAAAGAAAAATCGTACATATGGCGGATTTAAACTTTGTATGGGATGGTGCTACTAAAACTAAATTTTTAGAAGTTGAAAGGGCACAGAGAAATTTGTTAAAAAATATGCATTTTAAGCCAAAAAGATTCCCAACAGAAGATCTTTATGCTATAAGTAATGCACTCACTGTTAGGAATCTACATCTTATGGCTCCAGTACACGTTGGCCGAGCGCGCTTGGCGAGCGCATTTATGTAAGTGCACACTTTGACTACCTCTATTTCCTTCAACTATCCTTCAATAGGCCTGCTGGAAGAAATTTCATCATGGAATAGGCAGTGCCTTTGTACATAATTATGTTTTACCATTTTCCGAATTATGTGTGTACATAAACTGTTAAATAATAAATATTTCCTCATTAGTCCATGTCGCCATGTTGAAACAATTTTATTAAGCCGAAACTACAGTCTACTCCGACGCGTAACTATGAACTGAACACTCGGCCAACGTGTGCACACTGTTTGCGGCTTGCGCCAAATTCCTTTTGGCTCCAGTACACGTTGGCCGAGCGCGCTTGGCGAGCGCACTCGGCAGATTTTCGTGGTGCCGTTCACACGTTGGCGTGTTTCATTCTGCGTTGGTAGCTAGATGATGATGGACGTTAGGGCAATCGCGGCCGCTGTCATATACTTATACAGCGCTTCACTCTTCTCAGAGTGAACGAAAAAAAACTACACATACAACAATAATCCCAATTTGTCCTTTTTAGGGTTCCGACCTCAAAAGGAAAAAAGAAACCTTTATAGGATCTACTAGCTGACCCGTGCCCGCTTCGCTGGGGGTTTTTTCAAAATAAATGATAGCCCAAAAGAAGCCCCTAAGCTACATTATCCCTGAGCAACATAAACGCAGAGATAATTTATAATAATATTTATCATTAGGTAGGTAGGTACTCTGAAATCGCAACTAAACATGTATTATTTAATGCAGTTAGGCAAGTTACTCTGGTTTTATTTTTATGTTGCTCATGTTTGGGGTTCCATGTAACTGATTCATTGTGAGGATCAATCAATGAACAATGAATCAATATTTCACTCCATAATTATTAAATCGTAATGTGTTGGTATGCATATAAGTAACATTAAAAATATATTATATTGAATTAAATATTTTTTCATAATATATGATATTTATTTATATATATACATGCATATATATATATATATATATATATATATATATATATATATATATATATATATATATATATGTGTGTGTGTGTGTGTGTGTGTGTGTGTGTGTATATTTTATATGTATATTTATGTAAGTGCACACTTTGACTACCTCTATTTCCTTCAACTATCCTTCAATAGGCCTGCTGGAAGAAATTTCATCATGGAATAGGCAGTGCCTTTGTACATAATTATGTTTTTACCATTTTCCTATCGAATTATGTGTATACATAAACTGTTAAATAAATAAATAAATATTTCCTCATTAGTCCATGTCGCCATGTTGAAACAATTTTATCAAGCCGACACTACAGTCTACTCCGACGCGTAACTATGAACTGAACAGTGAACACTCGGCCAACGTGTGCACACTGTTTGCGGCTTGCGCCAAATTCCTTTGATTTGTGCACGGAAAACCGACACTATACGGCTCGTCGGCGAGCGTTGGCCGCAAACGCCAAATATATACAAAACGGCCCAGTACACGTTGGTCGAGTGCACTCGGCGAGTGCGCTCGGCCAACGTGTACTGGAGCCATTATATTCAGTTCTGCATAAAGGTATAGTTTGACCGTTGTATTGTAGCCAAAAGAAGGAAAAACGTAGCAGCTACAGCTGTCACTGTTAAAACTGCTAGGAGGTAATATGTAAAACAGTCTGCGACTGTATACAACATCATTAATAAAAACAAATATTTACCACCTTAATTACCGAAATTACAAATTGCAATTACCGAGTCTCGTAACACAAGCTTTTATACTTAAAAGGAGACCCCGTCCCCGGTTATAATTAATGTATGACCATTTACTGAATAAACTATTTTTATTATTTATTTTTATTATAATTTATTGTAGATGGTGGTTCCTTCTTGTTTACCGTCACCGCAAAAAAAATCTGCTAAAAGTTAATTTTAACAGCACAATATGTTTTAGATGGCTGTAAAAAAAAAACCCACCAGCAATACCTGTTTAGCAATTAAATGAAGAATTATCAGAAAATATATAGATATTGGGTTAGGTTAATAACATAGATGTTTGCAAAATAAATTGTCTTATTACAATATTATTATTTGATCAGGATTACACAATTAGTTAGGTTACGGTAGGTTTCCTAATTTTATATTAATTTATTTTCAAACAGTAATTACAGTAGTCTGCTCATTAATGAAAGTAATAAATTATTATACTATAACATAATGCAGCTGAAAATTGCATACTTTAGTTGCTGTAGTAAGAAAATTAATTTGACACTTTGACAGTGTTTAATGGTGGTCTTGCTGAACTATTGCACTGTTGTACTGTACTGTTGAACTAATTTGGGTACTATAGAGGTTTACAATAAAACACTATGTACTCGATCTGACTTCTTCTTTTTAATGTTTGATTTATTTGACTATACACTTGACTGGTGAGATAAATGATAGCCCGTGTTTAAATCGCCCAGCGCCATCTACATTTCTTTATTGCTACTAATGATAGTCGTAACAGACAGCTTGCAAAATTTTTTTAAAACCCGAATCAAAATTTGCTGTTCCCTTATTAATACTGCAGCAGATACTGCAGATATATTTAATTTCCTATGACATCAATGTCAAGGCTGCTAATATCACATTAATTGCTAATCGATTTAGTAGTATTAGTAGTATAGATTTAGTAGTTAATTCCTTAGAGTTGTTTGCTGGCTGAATTAATTAGCTGACCGTTTAAATGATAGGCATTTATACATAACGAAAACGAGATTTTTTTTTTATTAAAAGTATATAAAATAAAAAAGAAACAATTTGTATGACAGTTATAGATGTGGATGGAATTTCGAGTTGGAAGTTAAGGGAGGTAAAGATGATTCTCGTTACCCATGGGCTCGTGGCGAGTGTCGAGCAACTTGTCGCTGCAGTGCGGCGGGCGCACGGCGGCGAGCGAGGCGGGCGTTAGCGCGGCGACCGCGGCCGCCGTGCCCGCCACGTCGCCCCAGCCGCCGTCCGCGTGCTGCCGCTCCAGCAGCCACTTGCGGGCCGCCGGCAGGCTCCAGTGCTGGTGCCCCGCACCGCCCGGGCCCCCCGCACCGCTCTCCGACTCTTCCAGCGCCTGCCACCACCACCCAGAGACACACAAAGCTCCATTATCCATTACATATGAATATTCAGAAAACTAACGATAACAAAATCGGTGGATACAGTTTGGTGTTGTAACCACAAATATGTCATTTATTATCGAGGCGAAGGGCTATCTTGAGTTTAAGCAATGACAAAATTTATGTTACATATTATGGTCGAGACTTAGATCAATAAAGAAAGAAAGACCAATCCAAAACCATGGTCAATTTATTGTATAAACACGCACTCACGTAACACATTTGCATCTTAATAATTTGAAATCAAAAACTTGGTTCTTGGTGCATATTTGTGCGTCCAGTAGTAAACATTTACGGTATGTTATGGAAAGATGTATGCGTGTTAAGAAGTTGAACATGGTTTTTGCGTCCCTTGCAATGTATGTCTATTTTTCTTTCTTGGTCCGAGGGTCTAGACTTCATCATTATCATTACAGCCCTTCAAGTCCACTGCTGAACATAGGCCTTCGCCAAGGAATGCCACAAAGCACGGTCTTGAGCCACCTGCATCCATCAACTTCCTGCATGTCTAACCAGGTCGTCACTCCATCTAGTGGGGTGTCCGCTACACTTCGCCTACCAATACAAGGCTGCCACTCGAAAATCTTTTTTCCCCATCGGTTGTCGGTTGTTCGAGCTATATGGCTGGCCCATTGCCACTTCAGCTTACTAATCCGTTGGGCTATGTCGGTCACTCTGGTTCTACTGCGGATATCCTCATTTCTGTACAAAAACTTCAGCACTTCGATATACCGACAGTCAACTTGGCACCGCTGAAGGGACTGCAACAGTGACAACACAAGACATAACGGCAGATTGTGTCTCCGTCTTCTGTTCAGTTTGCCGAAAGGTATATGTGTGGTCTATGGTGCCAAAGACTTTTCGAAAACTGGCTTGTTTGGGAGGTTTGAAATCGTCGAGTCGACGTGCGAGACGATTCTTAATTAATCTCGAAAACAGCACATAGGCGCGGCTCAAACGAGAAATTGGTCTATATTTATTTAAGGAAACGTTGTCTTCTTTCTTGAAGAACAAGATCACCACACTTCTGCTTCATGCCTCCGTAGTAGTGCCATCACGGAGGACGGAATTAAAGAGCTTCTGAAGAACTTCTAGTAATGGTTTTCCACCCGATTTCAGAAGCTCGGCTGTAATTCCATCATCGCCCGGGGACTTGCCATTTTTAAGGTGCTAGAGAGCCATTCTAATCTTGCCCAGACTGACGTCCCGAATATAATCGAAATCGGAATGGTGAGAGGAACTCACATTTGTGTGTGGCTCTAACCATGATGTGTTCAGCTGCCCATAGAATCTCTCAATCTCACTCAAAATCTCAGGCGTTCCGGAAACGCTGCTGCCACATTCGGTCTTCAGTTTCGACAGTTGGCTCTTTCTGGCATACAAATCTCTGGTAAAGACTGGAGCCCTGGTTCTGCTCGATCGATTCTTCAATACGAGCTGTATTGAAGTTGCGTGAGTTCCGCCGCATGCATTTGTAGATCTGTCTGTTCAGTTGCCTGTATGCTGTCAAATCTGCCGAAGAGTGCAGCTTCATTTCCTGTCTAACAACCATGAGATTAAGAGTATGATGATGATGGAACTTAGCTCCAACCGCACGGACAGTTTCCACGAGCTTGTCTAGACTTAAATTTTACAATTTCAAATTTAGGCATTCTCAAGCTTATAACTCCACAATGTTAAAATTTGAGTCTAGACCATATTATGATACACTAATTTTCTGCCGACTTCCAAAAAGGCGACGGTACTCAATTCCACGCGTATGTTTTTTTTTATGTGTGTTACCTCATAACTTTTTACTGGGTGGACCGATTTCAATGATTCTTTTTTTATATGAAAGCTGATACTTCTCGTGTAGTCCCATATGAATTTGATCAAGGTCAGACCAATAGTTTTTGAGTTATTTGAGTTATTCTTAATAACTTATATTGAAGTCGGCTGTACAAAATTTTTAATTTTTAATTATAGCCTTAGACTCCTTCAGAGCCTGGCGGTGACAAACCACAAACACATAGACGCTCTCTTCCATTAAATTATGTTATTGAACATAAATTTCAATGAAACTGTATAGAAGTACCATGAGATCTATCGTGATACTCCAACTACGGGTTGTGATCGTAAGGTATTTACAAGTTGATATAGAAAAGCCAAAAAGTACCAAAAAAGTATTTTCTTATAAGGGGGTAACTTTTTCCATAGTATCACTAAAACGGTTATAATCAAGTGTAACTACTAGGTAGTCAGAGGTGAGGTAAAAAGTCTAAAGAAACCTGTATGTGCAAAATTATTCAGCGGCATTTTCCATTAAAAAAATAACGATAATAAGTATCAAGTAAAATTAACCTGTATAGCGAGAGCAGTAGTTGTGAGGGATCCGAAGCTACCATCAGGGTGTTGCTGGCGCGCCAGCCCTGCCATGGGACGACGGACGAAGTGGATGAGGCTGCGGTGACGGTGGTCTTGTACAACGCAGCGAAGAGCCAGGATAACCATGGAAATGGTGTCTGTTAAAATAAATAAACATTTCTTAATCGTTATTAGTGCCAATCCCTACAAACCATTTGTAATAATAATAACAATAATAATAAATTAAATTTTAAAGAAAAAAATTAAAGCACCCTTTCCTAGGCTGAAACATACCGATACCTGGGTATGTCACAGAACTTCGGTGTAGATGAGGCGGGTATGAAACAGTCAGTTTACGATGTGTTTTATGCATGCTTGACCAAAGTGCTTAACAGCCTTTTGTCCGGTGTGAATAAGACGCACGCATATAACGGTTGGATCATGCCTATTCTCATGTATACCTTTGGCATACTCAGGTGGACTCAGACCGAACTAAACGCCCTGGATAGAAAAGTCCGCACTACTATGACGTCCAATAAGATGCATCACCCGAGATCGTCGATTATGAGGCTGTACTTGCTGCGGAAACATGGTGGGCGTGGCTTTTAAGCGCGCTTACCATGCATAATCGCGAAGTGTGCAGCCTCCGTTCTATAGGGGCGTTATTTCTTGTGATAAAGGACTTACCCCTCTATCCTTAGCCAACGAGCAATGGCAGGACCCGGCAGTACAGAGCATTTCCGACCGGGAGATCGTATAGAAGGAGAAGGAGCTCCACGGGAGGTTCTACAAGGCTCTACACGAGCCTTTCGTAGACACAGTCGCCTCCCTCCACTGGCTACGTTTCGGTGACCTCTTTGGCGAAACCGAGGGTTTTGTCTGTGCGAACAGGATCAGGTTAATAAGACCAACAATTATCGGAGATACATCCTAAAGGATGGCACCGTCGACGTCTGTCGAACTTGTCGCCATCCCGGTGAGTCACTTAGGCATGTCATCTCCGGTTGTTCGGCGCTTTCTAACTCTGAGTATTTGCACAGGCACAACTTAGTAGCTAGGATTCTACACCAGGAGCTCGCTCTGAAATACGGTCTCGTAGATCAGAAACTGTCGTATTATAAGTACTTGCCGGAAAACATACTCGAAAATTACCACGCCAGGCTCTACTGGGACCGGGTCATCATCACAGACAGGACTATTCTTGCGAATAAGCCTGATATTGTGCTGATGGACCGGGCACAGTCAAGGATATTTTTGGTCGACATTACCATTCCTTATGACGAGAACTTCGTGAAAGCCGAAACAGATAAGCTGACAAAATATCTGGACCTGGCTCACGAGGTGACCGACATGTGGGGTGGACTGCCGGGCGAAATTATACCTGTAGTCGTCTCTGCGAATGGGTTAATTCCAGTCAGCCTCTCGGGTCATCTGAGGCGACTGGGACTCTGTGACGGACCGCTCCAAGCTCAAATGCAGAAGGCGGTGGTCCTCGTTACCGCCCGCATCGTCCGCCGGTTTCTTTCCCTTTACCCCTAACCCTCGGCCGTTTGGTCTCCCCTGCCGAGGGCTTTCATCTGGTTGGGTTTTTATTTATTTATGTATTTTTTCTGTATTTATTTAATGTTATTGATATTTATGTATGTTTATCATTTTCATTTACAATTATATATTTATAACAGCCCAACCAGATGAGAAAACTTTATACATACCCCATAATAATAATTTAATTAATTAGATTTTACAGAGTCATCATGGATTAGTAGAAATTACTTAATATGTTAGTAGATACTATTATATATATTTTTAATTTATTATTATATCCTTCTAGGTATTTTATATATGTGTGTATATTATGGGTATATTAAGTAAATGTATGAGTATGTATAAATATAATATATTTTTACATGGTTTCTTATTATTACAAGAACAAAACATGAATAGTTGTTACACACCGCTTCTCCCACTATGAAATAAATAAATAAGAAATAAAATAAATATTACGATTACATTTCTTTGGATTGTTCCTTAGTGATCATTTTGACATGGCTATTTATTTTTTCAACAACTTTCACTGATTTTAAAAAGAAAAACCTGCTATTCGCTTTGATTTCTGTAAGAAACTTTACAATGTTGTACCAACTTACTTTGTTTTCTTATCATCATCATCATTATCATTACAGCCCTTCACAAGTCCACTGCTGAACATAGGCCTCCCCCAAGGAATGCCACAAAGCACGGTCCTGAGCCACCTGCATCCATCGACTTCCTGCATATCTTACCAGGTCGTCACTGCATCTAGTGGGGGACGCCCTACACTTCGCCTGCCGGTACGAGGCTGCCACTCGAGAACCTTTCTTCCCCATCGGTTGTCGGTTCTTCGAGCTATATGGCCGGCCCATTGCCACTTCAGCTTACTAATCCGTTGGGCTATGTCGGTCACTCTAGTTCTACTGCGAATATCCTCATTTCTGAGTTTATCACGCAGAGAAACTCCGAGCATAGCCCTCTCCATAGCTCGCTGAGCGACTTTGAGCTTCCTCATCCGGCCAGTAGTGAAGGACCACGTCTCAGTTCCGTATGTCATCACTGGCAACACGCAATGGGTGTACAGTCTCGTTTTCAAGTTTTGAGGTATACCTGACGAGAAGATGTGCCGTAATTTCCCGAACGCTGCCCAACCGAGTTGAATCCGTCGATTGACCTCTCGGTCGAAGTTGAACTTACCTAATCGGACTATTTGTCCCAGGTAAACATACTCGTCAACAACTTCGAGCTTAGTGTTCCCAACAACTACCGGCATACCGGCCGGTTTTGTCCATGTTCATCTTAATGTTTTCTTATAATAAAACAATATTTTTTTTATTGATTGTTAATTTACTGATAAAAAACGGACAAGAACAGTCTATTTGATCAGCAAGTGAGCAAAATGTTTAATTATGAGGTTGTTGGTACTGTTCCGTATCCTTTCTTTCTAGTAGTGATGTTACATTTTTAAATGATGTTATGGCCTTTTCTTCATAGTTGCAAAAGCTGAAAGACACGTTTCGAAATTTATTCACCCTTGTTTACTGCTAGAAAGTGTGATAGTTCATAACATTTTTATTAAAACTTGCAAATTATGCATAACTAAAGACAATGAAATCCGTATAAGTATTTCGCTATCATTAAATATATGTATAATAAATCATTACCCAGGCTATGGTCTGCGGCTGCGTTCGCGATATCAAGCAAGCGGCGTATATGCCGGCGTCGCACATGCGCGGCGGACGAGCAGGCTGCGAGCGTCGCGTACGCGAACTCCAGGTCATGGGGCGGCTCGCGGTGCAACAGCGCCGCTACGAGGTCACGGCCGTGGAACGAGCGCGGATCCTTGCAGAGAGCGCCAAGCGCCAGTGTGTACGCGGCGAGGCGTCCCAGCGGGGGAGGCGATTCGTGGTGCCTGTGTTATGAATCGCATGTATAAGTAGTCCTGCCTCCAGTGTGGGCATCACATGTGTAGAGGCGGCGTAAAAGAATTTATATAAACAATCCTGCATTTCGTGTGTGCATCACATGTGTAGAGGTGGTGTAAAATAATTTATATAAACAATCCTGCATTTGGTGTGTGCATCACATGTGTAGAGGGGGTGTGAAAGAATTTATGTAAACAATCCTGGATTTGGTGTGTGCATCACATGTGTAGAGGTAGTGTAAAAGAATTAATATAAACAATCCTGCATTTGGTGTGTGCATCACATGTGTAGAGGTGGTGTAAAACAATTTATATAAACAATCCTGCCTCTGGTGTGTGCATCACATGTGTAGAGGTAGTGTGAAAGAATTTATATAAATAATCCTGCCTCTGGTGTGTGCATCACATGTGTAGAGGTGGTGTAAAATAATTTATATAAATAATCCTGTCTCTGGTGTGTGCTAGCACTAGAGATTCGCCCCGGCTGATTTCTGAATCTCGATAACAGCTCCATCTACCGATTCGAATTGTGAATCTGAATATTCCAGGAACCCACTCAAAGATACACAAAAATTTCATCAACACCGTTTCAGCTATTTGGGAGGAGTTCAGTAACAAACACATGTATAAAAGAATTATATGTATATAAAGATTCTACTCCTATAAGGGAATGAGGTGGTCGCTACATGATTGTAAACTTTTTTTTTTGTAAATGTCCCGCTGGGTATGTTGCTGGTTCTTTCCAGGACAGAGAGAGGTATTTTCCGAACCATTAGTAAATTAAACATGAATGGCTTTCTATTTCTCCTTATAGAAAAATATTTACTTAAGTAGTAACCGCAGTTTTTTATTATTTTGAGTTGTTATTAGTAATAATATGCTGTCTATCTCTTGTTTCAATTTCTTTCTGTCACCTCTTAGAACACCTATGATATCGGGTTACGGGCCGGTAAATAAGAAGAAGAATGTTAAATACAGAATCTACTTACTTCGACATCATTAACAATATCTCGATTTCCATCTGTTTTGCCGAAAGCTGCATTTCCAGGCCTTGTTGCTCGATTTCCTTGCCGGTGTTGTTAGCCAGCTACAAAAGAAATAAAAATGAGTTACGCAGATTATACAAAAAAAAGTAAAATAAAAGTATCTTTGCGACTTTCGTTAGATTTATTTATTTATTATTAGATACATGCTTACAAGCTAACAGATGATAGCATCCAACACACTTATAACACTACAACACGGTTCCCCAGTCGAGTCGACCCATTCGTGCTACAACTATACTACTAATATAGCTGCAGCATGGCTCTACCACGTAATATGTGATAGTGTGCCCTGTAGTGGTGTTGCTACGTAATCAATTACCCCATTTGGTTCCGTGGTTATCGTAGGAGGTGGTGATAAGGAAACTCCCACAAATCTTATGGTTTACGACAGATGGCGGTATAAACACAACGCCAATCTATATCTAACATTAGAATTCGAAATGAAGACACAATTATTACTGGTATCAAAAAATTATTTTTAAGAGGGGTCAAAGGAGCATATGGGTCACCTGATAGTGAATGACCACTGCCTTTTTAAAAAAGAGTGGGCTCTTTTTGTTTGGTTGCAGGGACTGAATCTAACGATTTATATAAAAGCTGAAATGACGATATCATACCTGTAAAGTAAGCATGACATGGTGGGTATCGTTTCCCCATCCCCAGTCTGGTTGACGATGCTGAAGTAGATACTGCAGAGCCTTCTGTATAGCTTGACCCTCGTTCAGAGTCTCCGTCTCCCACACTACGGTTGTAGTGGTGGACGGGGTGGTGGTAGTAGGTGCTTTAGTTGTTAAAGTTGTGGGGGGCTCAGTTTCTGTAAAACAATGAGATCAGAGTTTCATTATCAAAATCTTTTATAAGGGAGCGTTAGATGCCCTTATAATAATATAAATAATAATATAGCGACCCGCCCCGGCTTCGCTTGGGTAGGATCTATTAATGTGACATTATTTAGGTTAAAGATAAACATCAAAAATGATTTATACTATCAAATTTTTAATTTTAAAAAATATCCAAGTTATTTCGATAAAATATAGCCTAGATCTTTCTTGAATTTGCTCTCTATCTTCGTCCGGACAGACAGACAGACAGACAAATATTTTAAAAATAGTAATGCATATCATACTGGCATGCTAATTACCCACTCAACTCAATACACGACAGTTACTTCGATATCATAAACATACACTACAATTTTGTTACAGATATAGATTAATTTTAACGACACAAAAACTTTAATATCTTTTTTATTTTAATAAAATAAATTATAGGTTTTATTGTAGTTATTTTAGTTTTTGTTACAATTAGTGTTAGCCAAATTTGATCTAAGCTACTATTACTAAGCCCAGTATAAAAATGCGATAAATTATATACAGATAACATTTTGTTTTAATTGGACAAGTACCTACGCAGGTAGTTAAAGCTAAGACTAAATTAGTTTAAGCTAACGAGCAGAACTAGCTGCATTTTAACGGAAGATCGTGGGTCGAGAAAGTTTTCTAGTCTGTGGGAGTTTCAGTGCAAATATGAGAAGAATAAATTAATATTCGATGAGCAAATGAAAGCAATAAAAATAAATCTAACGCATATGTAACGATATGACACCTGAAAAGATTAGCGGAAAGAAGAGCACCGACCAGAAAAACCCAGATAGTCAACACATGGAGCCTTTAATGGATGAAATGAAAGAAGTTATCAAAGCCATTGTTTTGATATCAAACTAACACAATGGACTTGGTTGATTGCTTCGTTAGTCTAGAGGTGTAAACGCGTCTGCTGATCAAGAGGTCCTGGGCCAAAAAAAAAAACGTTTATTAAGTTTTTTGACAGGAAATTCTCAGGAGTAATCTAAGGTAGGTATATTTTGTCCCAAAAACTTGGAGTTGCATAGTGTTGTGAAATCTAAAAATTAATAAAACAAATGATCATTGATGAGTATTTAAAAAAAAAAAAAACTAAATGATACCCCAATGGTACATCCCATCCAGTCGGGCTTGCATAGGCAGGTGACAATTTTATCCACGGGGAAAGAGATAGATTTTTTGTATGAATTTTATATTAAACCCACTAATGAACTAGGATAAAATTGTCCCTTTCAAATATCAAAAAAACATAATTCTTATCTTACATTTGGCTCCATGCTACGGACGTCAAACGTCAACGGACTCGTAATGTCAAACGGGGATATAGTTCTCCCCGTTGTCGTTATTTGGCATAAGGACAAGATAGTTTTAACCTTTGTCAGTGGATATAATCCTTGGATAATTTTTTTATCCCCATGTTAGCCGTGCAGGCGAGTCGCTAGTGAATAATAAAAATAGTGAACAACTCTTACTCACCAGTCTGAGCGTAAGCATTAGCTAGAATCAAGAACTGGATCAAAACCGTTGCTACGCGTCCGAACATATTTACTCTGAAACAATAGAAAATTAAATCATTATAAAACTTTAAGGCGTGATTAAAATTAGGCGTTAATTAAAACTTGCAGAGCTGTGGTAGCTCAGAGGTTAACTACTCGTTATAAATTATATGATATTAGAGCTAACACATTTAGAAATAGGATTAAAAACAAGTTTTCAGTGGTATATTTTTTTAGTAATAAATATACAGAATTATTTTTCAAAGAGTAGCCAAATTTTAAAGTTAAGTTGAAATATAGAATAATGATATACCGTAAATGCAGTTTTTGAAAATACGAGTAAATAAGGCTTCTACTTTTATTTGAAACTAGCTGTTTCCCGCGACTTCGCCCGTGTGTTATTTGGGGTTTTAATTTTTTTGCGCGAAACTTCAATTCTTTTTCTAAAATAAAAGTAGCCTAAGTTACTCCTCGATATCAGCTATCTGCCCGTGAAAACCCCGTCAAAATCGGTCCAGCCGTTTCGGAGATTAGCCGGAACAAACAGACAGACAGACGCACAGACAGACAGACAGACAAAAACTTTAAAAATTGTATTTTTATTAATAGTACCGTATATACTTTCATATGCATTTAGTATAAAGCTGTAATTTTGACATTATAAACAGACACTTCAATTTTACTTGTATAGATTATCCCAAATTGAATGTGAAATATATTATGTGTATAATAAGTTACGTAAAATATTATTTTTTTATTATTTTATTAACAGAACCCGTATATCAAAACAACTCTTTTTTTTTCAATTTTCATGACTCCGGTTAGATATTCATAAAACTTTTAGGCTATTTATTATAATAAATTTGTATCTTTTTTATGTGTAATTAATACCATTAGGTCACGTTAAAATTTCTAGTGGCTTGCAATTTTATGTGTTGATTTACCTCGGGCTTTAAGATAAAAGAAAACATCGCGAAGAAACCTGTGTTCAGGTCTGAACATTGCAACGCAGCGACACTGTGACCGCGTTACCAGAACTCAAGTACACTAATACTTTTGCTGAATAACCTTAGATATTACTTAAATCAGTGACTACATTGAACTCAATGCAATTGTATAAACTTTAATGATTTGTTAATAAAATCCTCTTTCAACGCTGAACGACGTCTTCGTTATTAACACCAAGACTCCTGGTAAGACCTCCCTCTCACTACGGCCAAGACACCTTTAGCTGTCAGAACCTCTGATCAGTCTTGTGAGTTTGCAGTCTGCGTGACTAGCTTGTGAGTCTGCTTGACTGGCAGTGAAAGAAACCCATCACCTAACCTTAACATCCTGTTTATATCCGTCTGTTACCTTTGATCTCATGGTGCAGACATACCGTACTTATCTAATTTATGTATATACATTTATTATATGGTAGGGCTAGGGTATTAGGGAATGATAGGGCCGGCTAGGTATAGAGAACTAAGGGTATGTAGGGGCTAATAGTCCTTACTACCTTATTCATGTACAGCCAGGTAGTGGAGCTACTCAAGGGTAATCAAGTTAATATTTAAATAAACAACTACCTGACTGTACAACTTGCGTATGAGAATAGAGAGATATTTCGAGGGCTTGAGGTTCGACCGTAACTATAACCAACAAAAACTTGCAGCTTTCATTGAACCCGTGTGCATATAATGATTCCGTGATCAATCCGCAATACTAAAATGCTAAACTGAAAATTACTATTTTTAACCGACTTTGAAAAAGGAGTAGGTTCTCAATTCGACTCTCTGTTCTTTTTTGTATATATGTTACGTGGTATCTTCGTCAATTGTGAACCAATTTCAATGATATAACGATTCTGTTTTTTTGTTAAATAGGTTATACTTTAGAAGTTTACGTCGTAGAGCCACACTGCAACTATATTATGGTTGTAGCACGTATAGGTCGGCTCGACCGGGGAAGGATCACGCTCTCACAGAATACCAGCGTAAAATAGCAGCTCAATGCTGCTGTGTTTCGTATGGTGAGTGTAGAAAACCGAAAACCCTTTTTCTGGAAACGAGGCATTCGAACTTAAACCGTAGGGGAGGCAACGCATCTGCATTTGATTCTTAATCGAAGACAGATATAGATGTCTATAGGCCACAGCATCCACTTACTATCAGGTGGACTGTGTACACGTTTGCCGCCCTTATTTTTTTAAAAAAGGTAGTCACATACAATATAATACCCTTCATTGTACACAAAAAAAATATTACAATAAACCAATAGAGAGAAAAATAAAAAGCGGTCTTATTGCTATATAGCAATTTCTTCCAGACAACCTAATAAGAAAATAAAGAGGAGTGAAAAGTTAATTAATGGGTAACGTGTACTATAAATAATATTACAATCTAAAATATAATAAAATAAAGCGTCATAAAATGTAAATAAAGCGTCAGGAAGAGATGAAAAGAGGGGGGGAGAAATTAAAAGGAAAGATAATCTTTCTTAACTTGTTTGTGAAGGAGTCTATTGTTTGAGCACGTTTTATATTTAACGGTAAGGAGTTCCAAAGCTTGACTCCAAGAACCGAAATAGATTTACTGTAAAAAGTAGAGAACTGTAAGGGACATAGAAGGGAAAGGTTTTCTATGGACCGAAGGGAAATGTTATGAGACTAACTGCGAAATTGGAAATGTTGTTTGAGATAGGGAAAATAATTAAATATTAATTTGAAGAAAAAAATTCCCGATTAAGTTTTACGTGGTAGAGCCATGCTGCAGCTATATTATAGTTGTAGCACGAATGGGTCGGCTCGACCGGGGAAGGACCACGCTCTCACAGAAAACCAGCGTAAAATAGCAGTTTAACGCTGCTGTGTTTCGTATGGTGAGTGTAGAGAACCGGAGACCCTTTTTACTGGCAAAGAGGTATTCCATCTTAGTCCTCACGGGTGACAACGCATCTGCATCTTGAGTCTTTATTGAGGATAGATGTATATGTCTATGGGTCACAGTAACCACTTACCATCAGGTGGACTGTGTGCTCGTTTGTCACCCGATCTTATATAAAAAAAAGTCTTAATACAAGCTTTAGGCATCGAATTCTTAAGCTGGTAAGTCGAAATTATTTTATAATTTTTAGCGTTTTGTTATCGGTGTTTACTTTTTATCACAGAATCTCTCATTCTTAACTTAGTTTTAAGTATCTATATCTTATTTCGATGTCATTTTTGTGATACTTCACAGCTATGATATTTGAATTGTAAGTAGTTCATACCGCAATTACTTATTATTATTATTACGGTTTAGAATATTATACTTCAACCATTTTTATAAAATAAAATAGTTCTGGTAACGTTTATTTAACTTGATTGGTGGGCACACCGTGGCGCACAGATTACGGGTAGGATTAAGGAATTTTGATTTTATTGTTTTACGAAAAAATAAAAACTTAAAAAAATTATAATTTTTTTAAATAGTTTATTTTTAAATTTTTTATCTATCCATCAAAGCCTCTCTACAACAATATATAATTTGTACCTAAAAAAGCTGATTTTATAATAGTATTAAAATTTCAAAAAAAATCTGTATTATTTATTAGGTACCAGGCAAACAGAATACTAGCGGAGTTCAATCCATCAAGCGTCAGATCAAACACGTATTGTTAAGCGCACCAGAATAGATTCCCTTTGTAACTCACTCAGAGTTCTCGACATAGAGGCCTCGGTAAAAGCGAAATGTACCGAAGTTATTTAACCTTTTAGAAAGTAGACTGTTGATCTAACAACCCTTTAAATATGTATGATCTACGAATCTATGAACAAGGGATTAGTAATGAAAACTACACTATACTTATAATTTATTGTTACAGTGGTAAGAATCATTGAGTTATATGTACTACGTACTAGAGAAGCCATTCCGAACATTGACTATGTTCAACTGAACTGTAGTGCAATCCATACAAACTAAATATTGCGTAAATTTAAGATTTGTGAATTCCATAAAATTATTATTATTACATTTTATTTAGAAATATGTTAATTTAGATTAAATTAAGATATTTTATATTAAATTCTTATATTTATTTTATATTAATATCTTATTTTATATTAAATTAAAGTCTTCGCGCATGCGCGGGAGTAGTAGTCGCACATGCGCGAAGACATAGAGTAGGACACAATTTTTGTTTGGAATGGCTTCTCTAGTACGTAGTACATATAACTCAATGGGTAAGAATAGTATTTTCTATAATTACTTAAGTGTACGCTATAGACTTGTGTTAGCGAATAATATCTTTAAATGTAAAGTTATTCTGTCCGTGTGTATGTGACTGAACTCCTCCTAAACGTCTGGATCAATTTTGATAAAAATTTGTGTGTTTGATTAAGTTGATTCGAGAATGGTTTAGATTCACAATTGGACCCGGTAAGTAGCGCTATTGTCGCGATCCAAAAATCACCCGTGCGGAGCCGTGGTGGATCGCTACTTTATATATAAAATTTCAGTGTGCGTGTGTTCGTTATTTTTCTCCTCCTAAACGGCTTGACCGAAATTGATGACATTGTTAAGAGTTCTTAGCTATAGCTGGACCCGGCTTACCACAAGCTCGACAACAATCACTTATGATTGTTGTTGAGATCCAGAAATCACCCGTGCGAATCCGGGGGGATACCATCCATCCATCCATTACAGCCTATAAAGGCCCACTGCTGAACATAGGCCTTCCCCATAGATTGCCTCATAAGGGAGATTTTGCCATAGTTGCCAAGTTTGGCGGGCGGTTTGGCAACCGCAGATTTTTATTATTTTGAGATGTTATCAAGAACATGCTGCTGCTCATTACCTGTTTCAATTTCTTCTGTCACCTCTTACGACACCCACGGGATGATATGGGCTAGTGGATAATCTTATAGCGTCACTACACGGTAAGAATCACTAGTAATTACATATAATTTTATGTATTCTTAGTAATTGAATAAAACTAATTTTACGGATTTTATCGCGTTTAATTTACTTATTATTAATTCTCGACGTTTCGGGTGCTTTACGAGTACAGCACCCATGGTCACGGGAAACTGAGGTGATTGACGTCCCGATGTCAGAGTTAACCCGGGGTACCTTCAGCTTTTTTAATTATTAATTTTGGTCCGATCAACGCAGAATGAACTTACTGTGTCTTGAAGTCTTGCAGTGGTATGCTTGGGTTTAGTTTTAATTTTATTAATTACAGGATCCCAGGCAAGTGCTATAGGATATAGGCAGTTTGTGATCATATCCTAGACGGCCCCCGCCATTACATTAGATTTGATAAACCATAAATTCTCGCGAAAGAACATCGATTCCTGCCAAGGATGATACGTGAGGCTATTGAAATTAAAATCATCCTAATTTTAATAGAGAGGGAGGCTGGGTACTACCAGCTGCTTGGGATCCTGCAATTAATAAAATTAAAACGCGATAAATTCAAACCAAACCAAACGCGATAAAATTAGTTTTATTCAATGTGTTGTGTTCGCGTAAATATAAGAAATCATTATCTATATATTTATTTATCATTATAATATTATATATAGTAAATTGAACGTATATTTACGATAGGTTAATAGAAGATTTTATACTGTATCGTATATCACGCGTAGGCAATTCCTCGGTTGTAATTTGAAACTGCTTTGTTTTACCTGTTAAATTTTGTTTTATTTTACGCACACATCTTGTAATGAGCACGTATTTAATTTCACCCTCAAGGAAGCCTAGTCAAATTTTATTAAATTAAATCGATCCACGAAGCTCGCACTAAATATCAGCGTAGAATAGCACCATAATGCTGCTATGGTTCGTGAAGAGAGCTCGACAAATCCCTCGTTACCAGTAAGAGTAACATGTATTTACGTGGTAGAGCCATGCTGCAGCTATTCACAGAATATCAGCGTAGCAGTACAACACTGCTGTGATTCCTATGGTGAGTGTAGAGAACCAGAGATCTTTTTTACTGCAAACGATGCATTCTATCTTAGTTCTCACGGGTGAAAACGCATTTGCACTTTGAGAGGATAGATGTAGATATCTATGGACCTCAGCAACCACTTACCATCAGGTGGACTGTGTGCTCGTTTATCACTTTTATCCCATAAAGAAAAGGTTCTCATCATCCACCATACGAAACATAGCTGCTGTTTTATGCTGGCATTCTATGCGAACTACGTCCTTTCCCGGTCGAAAATACGCATAGTACTGTAGCCATAACATGTTGCAGCATAATTCTAACACGTATAAATAATATCTCACGAGTTTGATAGCTTCCCTTCCTGCGCCTTACAGTGGGACGCACCAAGGCTGTAACATTACTTTACTTTTTACTTTTGATTGCTTCCTATAGTATCCGGAAGTTGACGTTATGTTTGAAATTGTTCACAAGGATGCCAACATCATCAGTAATAAACCCATTTTATCCTCTAATGTATCCAACTTTGTTTATCTTAGGTATGGTAGGATATAATGAACTAAGAGTTAGAAGGGAACGTGCGCTCACCTCGTATATTTTTAAAATACTCAGAGGAAAAGTGCATAGCGCTGAAATGTTACGGCAATTAAACCTATGTGTTCCTGAGAGGTATGTGTGGCGCCGACAGCAGCCGCGACTGTCAGTGGAGCCGCTCGCTCGGACCAACTTTCTGAGTAAGGTGCCTCTGACGCACGCACGCTCTCTGACATACGCTCAACTTAATAGCTAGTGAGACGGACCTGTTCTGTTGTACTTTGAGTGAATTCACAAAGACAGCATTGCTTGTGATTTGTTGCAAAAATTAAAGCATGAACACAAACCAGTTAGACAGCTACACTATCGCATTAGGTAATCCTGTAATGATAGTTTTAAGTTTCAGAAAAAAAAAATAAAAAAAACTTATTGGACAGTGAACACAGAGAGAGCCGAGTCAAGCGAACGGTATTCATATTGGTAAAAGTAAAACCAACAAAAGCAGTGGTCTCGAACACCAAAATGCGAAGTCGATAGAGTTGAGGAAACGCTGCTGCAGCAAGGGTTGACGAATGGGGTGGTGATAAAATGTTAAAGATAAAAGTAGACAACAAGGAAACATTTGAGTGCAATGCTTTAGTAAAAATAGTACTACGGTATCACGAAATGTTTGATTTGTTTGAAACATAAAAGAAACAAAAGGGTCGATAATTTAAAAATATAAAATCGATGAAAAATTCGGGAGTTACTTCCTTGTGTTCCCAGAAATCGTGTATTTTTTTTAAAATTTCGACATTTTGATAGAAGAGACCCCATATTGTTAGAAATACCGTTAAATAGGTAGGTTCGAGATTACTGAACAAAAGTCTTGTTGCTGAGTACAGACCTCTTCCCATTTTTGAGAGGGTTATTAAGTACCAAAGAGCCTCATTACTCTATTGTGAATCAGCGCATTTTATATGGCCTTAAAATCTAATATATAAAGCTTAATTTTTGTTTGTTCGTACTTTATGCCTTGCCATACCGTTCACCAAATTGTTGTAAAACTTTGTCAACTTCTTGCTTGCATTTTCGGGAAGGTGATAGGCATAGTACAATTAACTTACAGTAGGTGGCGCGTATCGTACCGAGAAATTTTCTTGAAAGTGATATATCATTCAACTTTAATGAATGTGCCTATTATCTATACAAATAAATAAAATTGAAGTGTCTGTTTGTAATGTCAAAATTACAGTTTTTTTACTAAATTCATATGAAAGTAAATACATTACTTATAACTAAAATATAATTTTTTTAAATTTTGTCTGTCTGTATGTCTGTTTGTTCCGGCTAATCTCCGAAACGGCAGGACCGATTTTGACGGACTTTCACTGGCAGATAGCTGATTTGATAAGGAGTAACTTAGGCTAATCTTATTTTAGAAAAATAATTAGGGTTCCGCGCAAAAACATAAAAACCCTAACACGCAAGCAAAGCAGCGGGGAACAGCTAGTAATTCATAATTAAACAACATAACTTTTCAAAATTTAAAACGATATTTCCACAAGTATTTCTTCTGCGGGTGCAACGCGCCAGGTACCAGCTAGTAATATATAAGATAAGCAGGTTTCATTATATTTGATGTTGCTGAATAGTTTCTTACACTAACACTGCCGAAATCGTGGTAAGGCTTTGATTGTAAGTGCTATTAACAAGTTTAATGGTGCCGGCAACAATGTAAATATTTTGAAACTCAGGCGCCCAGCCCCTAAGACGATTAATTTGTTGTTAATGTAAAATTATTTTCGTAGTATATTTTAAAACAAAGCATCAAAACTAAACATGTGTTTATTCCATAATCTAGATGGTAGGAATCCGTTTTTCTTAGAAGTCCGCCTGGATATGTACCATCTTACCTATTTCTGCTGCCAAACAGCAGTTCAGATAGAGCAGTCATTCTCGTGATAGAACCACGCTGTGACTTTGTTATGATTGTAACAAGAATGGGTCGGCTCGACCAGAATCACAGAATATCGGCGTAAGATAGCAGCTTAATGCCGTGTTTTTCATGGTAAGTGTAGAGCACCGAAGACCCTATTTACCTATGAAACTTTAAAGAGTAAATCACATTGTCTCAGTGTAAGAAGAGCCTATTCACTCTTGTTTTGAAAACATCGGAATCGTAATCGGACGGAAAGACAGACGCCAGCAAATTATTCCACTTTTTACCGGAAACTACTTAGCGGTCAGCCACCGCCGAGTCTACATCACCTGAAGATGCCTCGTGTAGCGGCGAAACACGTGTCGTATTGTCGTCAGTCGTGTGCCTTTCTTAGTGTAGTGGTGCTGGGATTAGTGGTGACGGGGATAGTGCACGCAATTGAGGGAGCGTGGGAAAGTACGCAATTGAGTGAACGTGGAATGTACACGACGTAACTTTTTAAAAACTTCAACGGAAACGAGTCATTCCATCTTATTCCTAAGGAGTGACAATACATCTGCACATTAATTCTTATTCGAAGATGAATATAGGTATCTATGGGTTACAGCAACCACTTACCATCAGGTGGACTGTGTGCCCGTTTGTCACCCTTATTCTATAAAAAAAATCAGTGCAGTGAGCCAGTATGATTACCGGCTGTGGGCATTCCATCTTCGTCTTCACAGATGACAACGCAACTGTAGTCTTCTTCGTTTAACGTTATCTGCAGGTGACGTTTTGCTAGGTTCTTTCCCATTAGGAGTCCATCTGCCCGGCTAGCATGGGCGGGGGAAAAAAATTTATCCCCCGATTATGTCCACTGACAAGAGATAAAATTATCTTGTTATGTCAAACGGGGAGAAGTATATCCCCGTTTGACATAACGAGTAGACATATATCCCCCGTCCGTAGCATGGAGCCAAATGAAAGATAAAAAATTATGCTTTTTTGACATTTGAAAGGGAAAATTTTATGATAGTTCATTGGATGTGGGTTGAAGTTTATATTCATACAAAACAATCTATCTAAGTCTAAGTCTACCTCCCAATTTATCTACTGTGGATTTTATATTCACCGGTGTAACCATGCTCTAAGGGTGGATGAAACTAAGCGAGGGGATAAACATTTTCTCCTTTCCTCGGGGATAAAATTGTCCTCCGCCCATGCTAGCCGGGCTGTAGTAGGTATCACCCTATTACCTAGTACTGCCGCAAAATAGCAGTGCTTGCAATATTGTGTTCCTGTCTGAAGGCTATAGGGTGCTAGTATGAATACAGACTTTGTGACGACGCATTTTACTGCTACTGATCGTCAGGTAGGCTGTAAGTTCGTTTGTCACTTCACTTTATAAATAAAACTTCGAAACAGTTGTCACTTAAGCAAGTGGTAAAATTAAAAGTTTTGTACAACCGACCTTAATATAAATTATTAAAAATAAATTAAAAACTAATGGTCAGACCTTGATTAAATTTATATGCGACCACATGAAAAGTACGAGCCATCAAATAAAAAAAGAAACATCGAAATCGGTTCAACTAAAAAAAGTTATGAGGTAGATACATAATATATAGCACAAATTGAGTACAGGAGGTACTTTTTTAAAGTCGGTAGAAAGAAAGAAGGAAAACTTTATTTGAAATTGGAAAGAAAAAAACTCGCCAAGTCTAAACTAGTACTAAATGATAGCAGCGCCGATTTTCAAATAGAGCCCAATTGACTCCACGGAAAAACATACATTAGGTAGCTAAAGTTAAAAAAAATCTTCAGGGAAGTGACTGGGGGAGAAATCAGCTTAAGAGGTATTATTTGGAAATAATTATGTATTGTATATGCGAATATATACATACAAGTACATATATACACGTATATCTACACATCATTACTTAAATATAGACATACAAATTTACATATGCATATAATAAAAGGCACGTTTCCTGTATTAAATAAAAAAATAATAGATAAATTATTAAGGTTTATATACACGGTACCCTAAGCATCGGAGTATACTTCAAAGGGGGTAATCCAGGCTAACCGAGGCGGCAGGTGTGCGTTAGAGCGTCGGGCTTATTTTCCGTCTGCTGCGCTAATTGAAGAGGCGTCCGCGCAGTCGCCTGTGAAAACGTCGCTTTACCTTGTTACCCGCCCAGTTTTACGTTCTCTAAATTATTAAAATTACTCTTATAATTGCTGTTTTAATTAAAATACGTTCATATAGCGCCTAATAACGTACTCGACTAATTTAATGTTGTTATTAATTTGTGTTACTATTAAAATTACGATTACAAAGTAAGACTCAACAAGACTAGAGTGAATAGGTTTTTGCTAAGTGAAGTCAGTGAACTTTACCATCTTTGGCTGCATCATCACTTACCATCAGGTGGAATAGTTGTCGAACATTAGCTTACAATACTTTAAAATTAACTATTAGCTTAGCTTACCGCCGCCAAGTTGCTTGTTTGTCGGTCTTCTACAGATTGTATTTCGGAGAGTGTGTCCATGAGCTTTATAACCTCATACCGCCATCTCTATTCTCCTAACAAGTTTAAAAGTTTTATTAAAAAAAAACTGTACAAAAAGGGTTATTATAATATCAAGGAATACATGAATGAAAATAACCCCTGGGAATAGGGTGATCGCTACCGTGCTGGTTCTATGAAAAATCATTTAAAAATTGTATTCGTATAAACAAAATTATTGTTAAGTGAAATTATGTTTAAAAAAAGTCCCGCTGGGTTTCTTGCTGGTTCTTCCCAGGACTGAGGTATTTTCCGTACCAGTGGTAAATAAAAAATGATTTTCAATAAGTATTATGTAATAATCAATATTGAATAAAAAATTATTCTATTCTATTCTATCGGAGTACCAGACGTACTGCAGGTTACCATCCACACTTGGTGGACATTTCGAATATTCGCACTAAGCGCTATGAGTCATCTTTTATAATACGCACAGTCATAAGTGGAATGCCCTGCCGGCGCGGCGTCTGTTCTTCCGAGTGCCTATATATAGGTATAACCTATACCTCTTCAAGGTGCGTGTTAACAGGCTTCTCCTGTGCAAACTTGCTCCATCGTAAACCTCATCTCTGTCCTCGGGCGAGATGGAGGTAAAGAGTGAGCCCATTTTAATTAAAAAACTGTTAATAAGAAGTTTCGATTTTCAATCCCGACTTCGAACAATTAAAAAGAATAAAATTATTTCACATTCAGAAGTTAGTGTTAAGACAGTATATAGCATCAAAGCCACTACTTCAAAATTTTTTTTACGTTCACTGGTCACGGTTGATTAATGAATAATACACATACACCTTGGAGCTAGTCGGCTAGTGGATTCCTTGTACCGGTAGTCAAAGGCTTGACAGAGTGGCATGATCCCGTGACGCAGGCGGGCTATCGTAGGAGGCGATAGCGAGACATCGGGTGACATACATAAGTACAAATTATCAGAGCACTACAATATAAAATATTATATATATATATATATATATATATATATATATATATATATATATATATATATATAATAGGTAAAAATTACTTGTAATTTATTGGTTTTTCAAATAAAACAACATGAAAGTTATTTCATTTGAAACTGCAGTTAAATTAAGTTGAACTGAAGTTAAGTTGAAACTGTATAAAAAGGGTTATTATAGTATAAATGAATATATGGTTGATAATAACCCCTGGGAATGAGGTGGTCGCTTCTAAACTGTTTCTAAAATAAATTTTGTACCAACCATTAATGTAAAATATGCTTTTAAAAAAAGCCCCGCCGGGTTTCTTGTTGGTTCTTCCCAGGACAGAGGTTTTTTTCGAACCAGTGGTAAAGTAAAAAATGACTTTCAATAATAATTACACATGTGATCTATATTGAATAAAAAATATTCTATTCTATTCTATTCTATGAAATAAGCACGTGACCGTGTAGTAAGAATATCCACTATATCGTCGTTTGAATGCCTTAAGAGACGAGAGAGGGAAACAAGTTAGGAGATATTTAAGTAATATACAAGTTAGTTAGGATAGCAGCGTTTTACTAATAGCAACTATTATTAAATATATTATTATACGTGGTAGAGCCATGCTGCAGGTATATTAGTAGTATAGTTGTAGCACGAATGGGTCGGCTCGACCGGCGAAGGACCTCTCTCACAGAATATCAGCGTAAAATAGCAGCTCAACACTGCTGTGTTGCGTATGGTGAGTGTAGTGAACCAGAGACCCTTTTTACTGGAAAAGAGGCATTCTATCTTAGTCCTCACGGGTGACAACGCATCTGCATTTTGATTCGCAAACGAGTATAGATGTAGATGTCTATGGGCCACAGCAACCACTTACCAGCAGGTGAACTGTGTACTCATTTGTCACCCTATACCATAAAAAAATAACTGCGGTTACCAACCCGCCTGCCAGGCGTAGCTAACATGGCAAATCACTCCTATGAGACAAGGCAACGAGTGATCCAGATTAGAAATGGTTTTATGTAGTGTGTTAATCTGTAAATAAAAATACTTAAAAATCCAACCATCTTTTTGGCTTGTTATTTAAAACAAAACTAGAAGTACGTACTTATATTCATATTTACGTACTTCGTTGCGGACTTTTTATATACTTTAAAAAGTTAATGGGTTTAATTTTTTAGCATAATAATTAAATATAGATTTGATTCATGACTGCATTTATAAAAAAAAATATTTTATATTATTTTTATCGTAATCGGTCTTCGAAAAATAAATGTAATCTCCATTAGCACCAGAAGATTTCGGAATTTATGGTATTTTAATTTACTTTTAAGAAACAATAAAATTAAATTACATTGTTCTGCGGACAAAAAGGTTTTGCATTATATATTTGTTGGAAAGAAAAGCAATCCATGAGAGCCATTGAGAACGGGACAGAATTTTAATAAGGGATATTTCGTTTGACATTATTGAATATTCTATCCTAAACGAATTATCTTTTGAAGTTAAGTTCATTCGATTTAAACAATTGTTTTGTAGCTTTCCAATTTTAATATTGCTTTCTGTGTTTTTATATCGAAGAGACTTGAAAGTATGTAATAAGGATTTCGAGTGTGTTTTTTTGGTTTCAGTGGTTATAAAATATTAAGATAAAAGAGTTTTCTCATCTATCACCATTTTAATACGATGCAACTATAGTTGTAGCACGAATGGGCCAGCTCGACCGGAGAAAGACCACGCTCTCACAGTATATTCTTGTCATATTTTGTAGCTGTTATAAGATCCAACAATGGTATATACAACAAAATGCTTTGGTTAGATGACGACCATCTCGTATATGCGACTTTCTCGAATGCTTGCATAATACAACGCCGTAGAGCATCCCGCTTGGGGCATTTTTTTGTACCTGAGATTTAGATGTACAGTAAAGGAATGGAGTAATTTACCAGCATCTGTTCTCCCGTTCGATTACAATGTAGGTATCTTAAGGCAAGAGGGAATAAGTTTTTATTGTGCTACCGCCTACATAGTATTGTAGACAAGCCCTAGCTTATATAAACAAAAAAAATCTCCAGACAATGTATATTACATGAGATAACAAAGATTTTTGAAGCTTAGTAGTACCTTAACCTTAAACGTGAGGCACATTACTGAAAATTACTTCATTAAGATGTTTATATATTATGATTTCTTATACTATATTGTATGTATTTTGTTAGTATAGTATGTCTTTTATTGTTTATATGTATGTATATAAGTGTATGTATGTATAAAGTAACGTATTTATATTATATAATGTGTTTTAAATAAGATGTGTATATAACTACTTTTTCTGTTGTGGCTCTACATATAGCTCTCACCACACTACCAAAGGTGGCAGAAAATGCCTTTTCGGCATTAACTTCGTCTTTGTACCGAATTGTTTTGAAAGAATTTTCTATCTATCTATCTACTTTAGTAGTAACTTAGTAGTTACCTGACGGTAAGTACCTCCTGCGGCCTATAAGCGTTTGGAATCAAATCTAAATAAAGAAATATACATTTTTAATGTTTGAGATAAACTACATCACAACGCTTAAATATACCTCGTGGCTTTTTGACTTTCTATTTCTTTCAAAGCAGAACGTAGTAATGAATACTGTGCTGCTTGAAAGCAGAAGTAGATGAGAGTGATATCGACCGCTACTGATTAAATAGATTCCAGGTAGAAAATGGCTACTATCACCCAAAAATAGGATATACATATTCATCATCATTCAACATAGCTACGGATGGAATAATTTGCCTCTTTGAATAATCTGTCTTTCTATTAGATTAGTTATTAATAAGAGTTACCAGGCTTTTGTTAAGGTATGCTAGTGCGTTTTACTATCTTTGGCTACATGACGTCGCTGGCTAGTAATAGTTAAAATAAGAAAACGTTACGACAAGCTGCTACTAATAGAATGCTACGCTTATGCTACGCTTATGCTACGCCAGCGCTACGAAAACGCTACGCAAAACACTAAGCACTGACGTTCTTCATTTAGTTTTATGTATTTTATTTTTGATAACATCGCGGAGAGCGTTCCATAAAAATAAAATCTGCACCGTGAAGTAAGAGTAAAAATGCAATATTGTGCTGCGGGATATGAAATACTAAGACTATGAATTGCAAATAATGAAAATGAAAGCTATCCTTAACTTTGACGATGAATTTGGATTATTCAAAATAGAAATAAGTAGAGATCGTCTAATTTAAAACGGCACGCGTCTTCCTTGTATTTTTAGTAGATTTTGTCATATAAATATAATATATCGTATAAAGTATCTACAAAATATAATCTGCGCGTCTCTTCTATTGTGAGATTTTAGCATTTCTAATATATTTGCCACGATAGAAGTGATCTGTCTATTCATTATAGGGATATTTGGCATAGTGCCATACTTGGCAGGCGGACTGGCAATGGCAGGTTTCTTATAATTAAGCTGGTATCAAGAAGCTGCTGCCCATTACATGTTTCAAGCGTGTGCAGTGTTAAATAAGACGATCTCTATAAGTAAAGTTCTGCAGACACACTCTTGGAGAATAGGAAATTTTAAGTATAGTACTCGTATAAGTAATAGTGCCTATAAGTAAGACAAGTACAGTACAAGTAAATTACGAGAAAATACGTTTATGCAACGTCACCGCTGTCTGCGAACATTTTATTTTTTTAACGAAGTAAGGGTAAGAAACAAGCACACAGTTCGCATGATGATAAGTGATTGCTGTAGCTCTATCACTCTCCATACTAATCCGTTACTCCTACACATATACACACACTGTCATACTACACACAAGGAGGCTTATCTACACTATACAACTTTAAATTATTTATTGGTAAGTGATCTGTTTTGTATACCGTGAAAAGTATAATCTTAAAGGAAAGAGCGCTGCTGTCTGAAACACAGATATTAAGTCATCTAGTTCAGACGCAGATGTTCACTGAATTGTATTTATTTATTGTTAAGCTGTATCTCAAAGTGTTTTTATCCTACATATTAAGATATATTTTTGTTTTAAATAATAAATCATTATTATTATTATTATATTCAACAGAAGCTTAACGCTGCTGTGTTTCGTATGGTGAGTGTAGAGAACCGGAGACCCTTTTTACTGGAAATGAGGCATTCCATCTTAGCCCTCACGGGTGACAACGCATCTGCATTTTGATTCGCAAATGAGGATAGATGTAGATGTCTATGGGCCACAGCAACCAATTACCATCAGGTGGACTGTGTGCTCGTTTGTCACCCTTATCCTATAAAAAAAAACTGAAGCAGGAGATGGGTAGTAGCATTTTCCTGATAACAACTCGAAATATATAAAAAACTGCGGTAGCCAACCCGCCATTTGTGGGTGAGACTTACGTTCAGCAGTAGGCTGTAATGGATAGACACCTACATATTGCATCCTTTTAAACCGATTTCAAAAAAAGGAGGAGGTACTCAATTCGTCTGTATTTTTTATGTGTGCAATCTCAGAACTTTTTTCTAGGTAAACCGATTTTGATGATTCTTTTTTTATTTGAAAGCCGATGGTTCTCGTGTGGTTCCGTATAAATAAGATCAAGGTCTTACCACCTAACATTGATGATGTTCGCATTTTATCTACCGATTTCAAAAAGGAGGAGGTACACAATTCGACTGTATGTGTTTTATGTGTTACTTAACTTGTTTCTGGGTGGACCGATTTCGATGATTCTCTTTTTGCTTGAAAGTTGGTGCTTCTCATGTGGTTCCATATAAATTTGATCAAGGTCTGACCAATAGGTTTGGAGTATCCTTGAAATCGGTTGTATAAAAATTTTCAAATTTACCACTTGTTAAAAAACCAAATGTAGATGCGTTGTCATCCCCTAGTACTATAATGGAATGCCTCATCACAGTAAAAGTTTGACTAGATAGTAGGTTACCTTTTCTATCTGAGAGCTTGACTGGCTAGGTACCGCCCTTGTACTTACTTCTGCTGTCAAATAGCAGTCGTTGCACTACTGGGCTCCGGTCTAAAGGGTACAGAGAGCCAGCGTAATTATAGGCTCTGAGACATATCATCTCAGTCCTCAGAGGTGACAACGCATTTGTAGCTTCCTTTGTTTAAAGTTGACTGCAGGTTGCAGGTGTCCATGAACTGCACTTACTTACCGTCACTTACCTTTCGATTCACGCCAAAAAATTTCACAAGTAAACATTAAAACTGAACTCAAAATCTTTTTCATATCTAAATTATAATTGCCTACTACATCTACTTACTTAACAATAACATACATATCTGCCTAGTTCTTACTTTTACTTTGCTACTACTGACTTTAAATAAGTTGTTTTACTTACCTTCTTAGTCTTTATATTCTTACTACATCCACTACCTACTCACATACCTAACTACTTACTTAGACTGTGTCTTGCACATAATATGCTGACTCAAACTTAATTATTTAGCATCAAGTCAAACCTCCGTGGTTTTTAGATGTTAATTAGACCTATATATGTATTCTTTTCTTTTGATCTAATAAATAAATAAAAAAAAAGGCTACCATCAGGTGGACTGCAAGCAGTGAGTCTCGAATTGCTTACTACTGGCGATTTTTCCGGACCAATACGACTTAGGGACGTTCAAGAAAAAAGCTTACACCTTTCTAAAAGGCCGGCAACGCATCTGCAATTCCCCTGGTGTTGTGGTTGTTCATGGGTGGCGGTAGTCATTTACCATCAGGTGAGCCGCATGCTCGTTTGCCCCCTCGTCTATAAAAAAGTCTCAGATTCTTGTCACTCGCCAAAATAAACACAAGCAGCACTATTCTGCTATTTCAAGTTGTATTGTGCGAGCATGGTCGTTCTTCGGTCGAGCCGACCCATACGTGTTGCTATAACTTGTTGCAGCGTGGCTCTACCCTCTGCTTTATGTAAAAGTAAAATGCAATATTATACATGATTGGTTTGCAAGTGTGCTCCTAATAATCTCATGAAATATAGTTATTGTGTTAAATCTGTTTACCAAGACTAGTGTATGGTAAATTACATAGACGAAAGAATATTCACATACTATTTAGAATACTCAGACTAATTAGATATAGAATTTAAACTCGGGTCTCGCGACATTTAAGTAATTAAAACACACGTTTGTCAAATATATGAAATTTTAAAATATTTTTAACCCTACCAAGGTTTGCAAAGCGACCTTACTTATGTGAGAACTCTGGGGAAATCATTTTTACTAACGATAGATTAAACGTGTGTCAACATAACATATTTTTGTATATGGCGAAACGTCTGTGTATTTTGTATAATGAATTTTTGCCGTCCTTTCGAGTCACAAGCGATATTAAACATAACATATTTCTTATATTCATAAGTTCGAATAAATTATTACGTTATGAAGCTATGACCACAATCGATGAAAAATTAAACGTAACATTATCACTGAAAACTAAGGTGCAGTGCTTCTTTACGATTGCCTGTCGTTAAAGGGAATATTAGTAATATTAATAGCATTACTAGTATTAAAAAAAACCTACTGGAGGTCTCTTCTCATTTCGGAGATGATTACGAAGAAATTAGTGTACGCTGCACCAGTGCTTGTTGGTGAACTTCACATGTCCTCGAAATATCGACATTAATTGCATATAATCAAAAACATAGAAAATACACGCCCAAAAACGTTCATGTTTCATAAGTGATCTCAAACTATCATTATACCGTTGCAAGGGTTGCGTACTGCCCCTGCGACGTGTCGAGTATGCATATGGTGTGCATATGAAGGGAATCGTTTAAGTGCCAAGGGCGTCTACCATGGGATTTAAGCTGGTAAGAGTCTAGCATAGGAGTTAAACCCGAACATACACAAAAAATACAGACGAAATGAAAGACTCTTCCTTTTTTTAATTCGGTTAAAAATTCTGTAGCAGTCCGAACGGAAAATAATCGAAAAACGAGAAATGGTTAAGATCATGAATGTGAAAAGACTTTGAAAGAATATTGAAGATGAAATGTGTTACTTACCGTATCATTATATGTATGAGTATATTGTATAACTTCACGAAGATAGTTGAGGAAGAAAACGTACATACATAAAACAACGTTCTCAAGCAAAGGCTGAGAAAATGGGAGTCGTAGTATATTAAGAAGTAAAAAAAGCAGAGTAAATGTATAAATGTTCTCTCAGCGTTACGGTGTAGTGGCAGTGTAAGAATATCCACTATCCCATATCATCTCGTGGGTGTCGTAAAAGGCGACAGAGGGAAACAAATCAGGAGATGTACAAAAGCGTCTTCCTAATAACGACTTAAGAAACTGTGGTTGCCAACCCGCTTGCCAAGCGTGGCAGCCATTATGACAAATATAAATTTTGAAGCGTCAGTAGCCTAATGGCAGGGCGCGGACCGCGAAGTCGAAAGGTCGTAGGTTCGAATCCGCCATTCGACTACTGTCGTGAACCACTTTTAACACAAGCATTTTAAGCTTACCAGAAGTGGTTAAAGGGAATATTAGTAATGTTTAATAGCATTACTAGTATTTAAAAAAAAATATACCTCTCTATGAGGAAATATATGAGGGAGGCCTATGTTGAGCAGTGGGCTTTAATAGGCTGTAACGGTAACGTAATAGTAACTGTTCTTTCAGCGTAAAATTTTATTGATTTGCCACAGTTACAACGAGCGAACGAGAGATACCTTATAACCAATCGCGTTTGGTAGGTTTCTTTTCATGTACTCGAAATTTTTTTCTGTTTTTTATTTCTTATATTGTATTGCATTTATAAATAGCCCTTCATCATCATCATCATCATCATCATTATAGGCCTGTACAAGTCCGCTGCTGAACATAGACCAGCCCCATGGAATGCCACAAAACACGGTCCTGAGCCACCTGAATCTATCGACTTCCTGCATGTCTTAAGAGGTCATCACTCCATCTAGTGAGAGGACACCCTACACTTCGTCCGCCGATACGAGGATTGAATAACCCTTACGAACTATAAATAAAGATTTTTATAGAAAAATATATTATAAATATTTCTTATTTTACAGATAAACGCCTTTCCCTTTAACATTTTTTATGGTATAACTTTAATCCACAGTACCTAAATAAGATCAAAATTAACATTTATAATTGAAATTAACAATTTCTATTGTGATGTCTCCTTAAAAACCATCAAAATTAATGAAGTAATGGCTTTTATCCTCATTTTAGTAAGTAGTTAGCATATAACAGGCATTTAGTTGACAAGCACGTCAAAACATATTATATTTCTTGCTTATTTAACGTAAATAGGTCTGGATCACATCATGTAAATTTCTTTAAAGGTACGTCGCGTTTTGTTAAATGTAAAATATGCATTACACCGCCACCGAGGTCTGAAATGTGAGAGACAATTTGCATTTTTAGCAGTACATCATACAATTTATTATCGCGCGCTTTTACTCTTTCATACATAAGGGATATAATGTTGCCATAAAAGAGTTGAAAAAAAAAAACAATATAATATTATTTTTTAATTATCGTGTCATACGTATAATGTTTATACCACTATAATATCTAAATACACAATGTTTATATCAATGTAATCATATTTTTATTTTTAAAAGATTTTTTCGTTCAATAAAATTATTGTACTAACAAAAACTCAAATTTATTTTCCTTATCTTCTTCGTTTTGATGAATGTTTTTGGTGGCAAAATTTTGTTCGTTTGATTAAACGGAATTTTAATTGATAACGTCTCAAAATAAGAGCTAAGATAGTTTAGGGACTAAACCGTTACCGTAACAGTCTATCAAAAGTCCACTACTGAACATGAGCATCCACTAGAACTACCCTCAAATATGGGGGGAGATAATATTGAGACAGTACTACGCTTGGCATGCGGGTTACCATAGTTTTTTTAGTTGTTATTAACTACTTTATTAACGTTAAATATAAATAAAGCATATTATGAGAACGGTTGATGTTCCTTAATAAATAAATAAGTATGTTTACAAAAGGGAGGGCAGATGGTTTCGAAACAGTTCCGTTAAAATAGTCATTAATCTGAATTAACTTATCAGCCGGACATCGCTGCAGCGGAGCTAGATAATTTAATTATTGAGACAATGAAACTCGAGTAGAAACAGACTAAGCCCGGCTTATGCGAGTACAGTATAGCACTGTGTTCTCAATCGAGTTACAAACCGGATGAGTATATAACCGTTTTGTAATAAAATTAACGAGCTTTTCTTTGTCTTCACTTTTTTATAGGATAAGGGTAACAAACCAGCACACAGTCCAATTGATGGTAAGTGTTTGTTGTGGCCCATAGACATCTACATCTATCCTCGATTACGAATCGAAATGCATGCGTGTAACCCGTGAGGACTTAGATTGAAAGCCTCGTTTCCAGTAAAAAAGGTCTCCGGTTCTCTACACTCACCATATGAAACAAAGCAGCGTTAAGCTCTTATATTACGCTGGTATTCTGTGAGAGCGTGGTCCTTACCCGGTCGAGCTGACCCATTTGTGCTACAACTGAACCAGTAATATAGCTGCAGCATGGCTCTACTACGTATAAAACTTAACTGCATCAGTACATAAACAGTTCACAAGTCAGTTCCTCTGTCATGCGTGTAGATGTACCCAAAGTACATCTAGCTAAAAGTGAGCTCATCTTCCAGAGAAGAAACAGCAAAATAAACTCATTACAGTAGAATTACACAATTACATTACTCGTTACAGTAAATTAGTACAATTCATTACAGTCTATCAGGGGAGCCATGGTAGCTCAGATGGTTAGCGCTCGCTGTAAATTTCACAGTACGCGAGCAACCCGTGTTCGATCCTCGCCGGCACCAAGGAAATTGTTAATTGCAATTTTAAGTGCTGATTTACCACGTGCTTGGCGGTGAAGGAAAACATCGTGAGGAAACTTGCATGTCTTAGAAATATGAAAAAAAATAATTTCGAAGACATGTGAAGTCCGCCAGCACGCATTGGGGCAGCGCGGCGGACATTTCTTTGCCCTAAAATCCTCTCAGAAATGAGAGGAGGCCTGTGCCCAGCAGTGGGACGTAAATAGGCTGCAACTTTATTACAGTCTATCAAAGTCCACTGCTGAAAATAGATCCCTTCTAAAATACTTCATAAGGGGGAATTTAGCCAAGGCTGCCACTCTTGGCAAGCAGGTTAGCAGTAGCAGTTTTTTTCTAGTTGTTAATAGGAAGACGCTGATGTCTCTTGGTTTATTTCCTTCTGTCGCCGCTTACGACACACGGGACGATATGGGGTAGTAAATTTTTTTATAGGATAGGGTGACAAACGAGCACACAGTTCAACTGATGGTAAGTGGTTGATGTGGCCCATAGACATCTACATTTATCCTCGATTACGAATCAAAATGTAGATGCGTTGTCACCTGTGAGGACTAAGATGGAATGCCTCGTTTCCAGTAAAAAGGGTCTCCGGTTCTCTACACTCACCATTCGAAACACAGCAGCATTAAGGTGCTATCTTACGCTGGTATTCTGTGAGAGCGTGGTCCTTCCCCGGTCGAGCCGACCCATTCGTGCTACAACTATACCAGAAATATAACTGCAGCATGGCTCTACCACGTAAATATATATATTCTAACACCGCCACTACACGGTTAAACAGTACCATGTTATTTATCAGTAATGGAAAGGAATAGACAGTGAATTGCCAAATAATCATACGCTATTCAATTTTAAGATGTCGTTAATTTCTGTTGTTTCGTGCTGTCACAGTCACGTTGAGTCAAAGTGACAGAGACAGCACGAGACTCAACGGCATTTTAATTGAGCATCGTTTGAGTATTTGGGCATAAGTAATCAAAGCATGTTGTAAAGAAGTATTAAAGCCCCGATTTATCGTTTAAGAACTTTATTCTCATTAAGGATACAAAATTCATTTATCATGGGAACATAAAAAGTTTACAAGTTATTACAGTATCTAGGGGAACACAGAAGTTGGGACTTTAGAAACTATAACGTGCAAATAATTTTTTATAAAAGAATAATTCAACAGGCGTTGATAATAATCATCACAGCTTATTATCAATGCCTGTTGCTTAAGTTTTCTTAATAAATCTTTTATATATGAATGTGTTAATGTATTAAACTATATATATATATATATATATATATATATATATATATATATATATATATATATATACTTGAGACGAGTGCGAACTTTCCAGTCGATCCGCTGTCTCCTAATTGGTGAAAATTACAATAAATGATTCCCTTACATAGATAGATAGATACACGCGTATTTAATAAAAGTATGTTAAAAAGCATACAGTAGTAAGTCCATGAAATATTTGCAATTCAAGAGTAATATACACGTACTAGCTAAAGTAGTCTAATGGTTATAAGAGCGGAATGTACATTCCTAACACAAGCATTTTAAGCTTGCTTGGAATGTTTAGCAGTTGTATTAGTTACGTTGATAGCGTTACTATTATCCTTTTTAAAAGGCAAATAATATAACAATCTCTTAAATCAAACGGTGCATATTATATTCCCACTGTAGCAAGCTCCACCATGTTAAAAAAATTACAAAATAATTGTTTAAAGTTACGTTGCTCCTATTCTTTACACAATAAATAATGTTTGCAATGATGTGTTTCGGTTTAAATGTGTAGATACCCAGTATAAATGCAGCCTGTGAAGTATTCCATTTTAGTCCTCAGGTTTACACACACATCTGTGATCTTCTTTGCTTGCAGTTGGCTGCAAGTATCATCATCATCATCATCATTACAGCCTTTCATAAGTCCACTGCTGAACATAGGCCTCCTCCAAGGAATGCCACAAAGCACGGTCCTGAGCCACCTGCATCCATCGAATTCCTGCATGTCTTACCAGGTCGTCACTCCATCTAGTGGGAGGTCACCCTACATTTCGCCTACTGGTATGAGGCTGCCACTCGAGAACCTTTCTTCCCCATCGGTTGTCGGTTCTTCGAGCTATTTGGCCGGCCCACTGCTACTTCAGCTTACTAATCCCTTGGTCTATGTCGGTTACTCTGGTTCTACTGCGGATATCCTCATTTCTAAGTTTATCATGCAGAGAAACGCCGAGCATAGCCCTCTCCATAGCTCGCTGAGCGACCTTGAGCTTCTTCATACGGTCAGCAGTGAAGGACTACGTCTCAGATCCGTAAATCATCACTGGCAACACGCACTGGTTGTACAATTTCGTTTTCATGTCTAACGAGAAGATGTGTCGTATTTTCCCGAACAGCCGAGTTGAATCCGTCGATTGACCTCTCGGTCGAAGTTGGACTTACCTAGTTGGACTATTTGTCCCAGGTAAACATACTCGTCAACAACTTCGAGCTTAGTGCTCTCAACAACTACCGGCATAGGTGTGACATGGACGTTAAACATGATTTTCGTTTTGTCCATGTTCATCTTAAGACCTATCCGTTGGGAGACACTATTAAGGTCATTGAGCATAGTGCTTAGGTCCTCCAGCGATTCTGCCATATAAGGACTATATAGTCGGCAAATCGAAGGTGAGTGATGTTCTCGCCATTGATGTTAATACCGTATCATTTCCAGTCTAGTAGCTTGAAAACGTCTTCCAATGCAGCGGTGAAGAGTTTCGGGGATATAACGTCACCCTGTCTTACACCTCTCTGCAGTTGGATAGGTTTCGTATTCTGATTCTGTACTCGGATAGCCATCGTAGCTCTACTGTACAAACACTTCAGCACTTCGATATACCGACAGTCAAGTTTGTACCGCTGCAGGGACTGCAGCACTGCCCAAATTTCGACGGAATCAAAGGCTTTCTCATAGTCCACATACGCAAGGCAAAGTGGCAGATTATACTCCTCTGTCTTCTGTATAATCTGCCGCAGGGTATGTATGTGGTCTATGGTACTAAAGCCTTTTCGGAAACCGGCTTGTACGGAAGGCTGGAAGTCGTCAAGTCTGCGTGCGAGACGATTCGTAATGACTCTCTTTAGAGCTTCCGAAGGACTTTAAGTACCGGTTTTCCAACCGCTTTCAAAAGCCCCGCTGTAATTCCATCCTCGCCCGGGGACTTGCCGTTTTTAAGGTGCTGGAGGGCCATTCTAATTTCGCTCAGACTGACGTCCGGGATATCATCGGAATAATGTCGGATAAGACTCGCTCTTGGATCGTTACTCAAACTTGCGTGTGGCTCCAACGATGACGTGTATAGCTGTCCATAAAACCTCTCAATCTCACTCATAATCTCAGGTGTTCCGGAAACGATGCTGCCACAGTCGGTCTTCAGCTTTGACAGTTGGCTCTTTCTGGCAGACAGATCTCTGGCAAAGACTTTGGAGCCTTGGTTCCGCTCGACCGCTTCTTCAATACAAGCTGTATTGAAGTTGCGTAAGTCCCGCCACATGCATTTGGAGATCTGTCTGTTCAGTTGCCTGTATGCTGTCAAATTTGTTGAAGAATGTAGCTTCATCTCCCGTCTAACAGCCATGAGATTAAGAGTGCGATCGGAGAGTTTTTGTGTTCTTCTGCGGCGGGTCTTGCAGAACTTAGCTCCAACCGCATGGACAGTTTCCACGAGCTTGTCATTCATATCGTCCACTTTATTGCAGTCTTCTAGGCACTGAATACGGTTTTGTAACTCGAACTGAACGGTTTCGGGACTTTGGAACAGAGCACGAGGGGGACAGAGCGTTGACTTCATTAGACGAGACCTCTCCAACTTAACGTTTAGGTTCAGTGTGCCTCTAACCATTCGGTGATCGCTACCAGTTTTCACACTCGCGATAACGGATACATCACTGAACAGTGTCGTCTGGTCCACATAATGAAGTCAATCTCATTTTATGTCGAACCGTCGGGGCTCGACCAGGTCCACTTCCTGTGGGGTCCGCTTCTGGAAGAAAGAATTCATCATTAAGAGTACCTCTTTCCCCTTGAAGTCGGCCAGCTGCTGGCCCCTTGGGTTCCGTTGCCCTATTCCAAATTTCTCTGCATTCAGCTCACTGTTCTCTCTTGTGCCTAGTTTTGCATTGAAGTCTCCCATTAACACCGTATAGTGGGTTTTGGAGGAATGCATGGCTCTAGAGATATCCTCTTACATTTCCTCCACCACCTGTATGACCTTCAGCGAAACCGTTTGGTGATTCTGTGTATAAGGTACACAACCCTCGTTGACTTACTCTCAATCTTTACAACGTTGTTAACGAGAGACTTGTTGACGATAAATCCGACACCTCCCTGGGACAGATGGTCGCCCTCCCGGTGATAGAGCAAGTTGCCAGATTCGAGGATTACCATGTACCTTCCCCTCTCTTCCGACCTATAATATGCCAGCGTAACTTGTCTATCTCTTCTTTCAGCTCCACGATCTTCTCGTACTGACGACTGCTTCAGGGTGCGTGAGTTGTATGTTGCCAGGTCGAGTCGTCTCAGGTGGCAACCGAACCTCCACCGGAGATTCTTAACACCTGCCCCGCCGTTACCATAATCGCCACCGTAGCCAGGAATAGCGGAGCCGCCGGGGACTGGGAGCCGTCTCTTAGTTGCTCTCATCATTGGGGGTATTTGCCATAGTTGCCACGCTTGTCGAGCGGGTTGTCAACCGTAGTTTTTTTATTGTAATTTTGCTGTTATCAGGAAGATGCTGCTGCCCATCTCCTGCCTGTTTCCCTTTGTCGCCTTTTACGACACCCACGGGAAGATATGGAGTAGTGGATATTCTTAACCGCCACTACACGGCTGTAGATACCCAGTATAAATACAGCCTGTGAGGTATTCCATCTTAGTTCTTAGGGTGGCAACATATCTGTGATCTTCTTTGTTTGCAGTTGGCTACAAGTGTGTTATACGGATGCCCCCTTACAAAATCGAGAACTACGCGGCAATCTCATATTTACACAAAATATTGCAACATTTTCTCAGCGAGGCAGTTTTCCTGACTTGATGGGAAATGCGGCCGCCGTGAAGTCACAATGACGCACGCGGTGTCAGCCAACACAGCACCTTACCAGAAACCCAAGAATTGTTCGCCACTTCGTTTCTAACATCGATGAAGTGAATTAGAATTAGTTATTTTAATTGTAAATCAAGTATTTTTTTTATAATCGGTCCTTCGGCGGCGGCATTCATAATTAGTGTAGAAGGAAATTCGTTATTTATGTATTTACTTCTTAGTATAATACGTCATATTATTAAATAGTATGTATTTCATACTAAATATTTAGTATGAAATGCAAATGCAAATCTATTTTATTTTTCTTCATTTAAATATGTATTTGTTTTATAAAATTAACATATTTAAATGACGTTTATCACTTAATAAAAAATACATTTGTTAATTTAATAACAACAATAACTTAATAAAAATAATTTCTACTATGAATCCCTTTTGCGGTTTAAGCTTATTAATTTTAATATCATTTATATTCACCTTTACAACCGCCCATCAATTTCGGATATTTGCTGCCATTAACGGCGACGGCGCTGTAACAGACGGTATATTGTGGACCGTTAATTTACATACTGATAAGGTGTGTACCTAACTTTATTACTATAGCTATATTTCAAGTACTTCTAACAGACTAACTAAAGATCTGTTGGAGTTGGAACTTAATAGCCTAAATTTTGAAGCAACTAAGTTCATGTGACTATACGCAACAGGATCATTTGTCTTAGGAATGTAGGGTGTGCGTACATAGTTATTTTATTTAGTATTTTAATTTAATTGTTTTTTATAAAATTGAACACACATACGTACTCAGAGTCCGCTTGATGGATACCTATAGCAAATTTCTAACAAAGAAGGCTGCATATGCGTTTTCAATGTCACCTCTGAGGACTAAGATGGAATATCTCACATCCTGTAATAATAATAAAATTTGAACGTGGTAGAGCCATGCTGCAGCTATATTAATTGTATAGTTGTAGCACGAATGGGTCGTCTCGATCGGGGAAGCACCACGCTCTCACAGAATACCAGCGTAAAATAGCAGCTTATTGCTGCCCTGTTTCGTATGGTGAGCGTAAAGAAACGGAGACCCTTTTTACTGGAAAATAGGCATTCCATCTTAGTCCCCACTGGCTGACAACGCATCTGTGTTTTGATTTACAAATGAGAATAGGTTAAAATAAATACTAGTTCTTTATAAACTTACTATTTACTACATTAACTACCACTTCTTATTTACTACGTATACATACTGCATCACGAAGTGTGCACTATGTCAACATGTTTAGGATCGTTCTGACCAAGACATCAGATATGATAGACCACAAACCCTCGAAAAAGAATGTTTTGCTAATAACAACTAGAAAATTAAGAACTGAGGTTGTATACTCGCCTGTGAATCTTGACATTTGTTGCACATATCCCTCTTATGAGGCAGCCCATGGAAGGCCTATGTTCAGCAGTGGTCTTTAATAGGCTGTAATGAATAGTGTGGATTGATGAATACGCTTTATTATATGGGGTAGTGGAATCTCTTACTTATCTAATTTATTTTTATTTTAACCTTCTGCTAACATAAGTTACGCTATGCAGGAAGAACTGTGTGCACTAACCATATCCTTCTAATACAAATGGCTCTGCTGGGTATATGTATACAGAACTTTAAGTGCATATAGCTTTTAAACTTCATTTATATGCAGAACCCGCGAAAGACCAGACGAGGTTGAAATAAATTTTAATTATCGTAGTACCGCTGCACTGAGCGCTCAATTACGTATAGCTTTGCATAACGCTCCCGTCGCCGTAAGCTATGACGACGCGGACCCCGAGGACTATCTGCGTGAGTTAAAGAAAATGGAGGAATTAAGATAAGTCCCCGCCATCGTGGCGAACGTTTCAGCCCACGTAATATTCAGTTATTTTTCTGCCGACTTACAAAAAGGAGACGGTACTCAATTCGACTGTATGTTTCTTTATGTGTGTTACCTCATAACTTTGTACTGGGTGAACCGATTTCGATGATTCTTTTTTTTATATGAAAGCTGATACTTCTCATGTGGTCCCATTTGAATTTGACAAAGGTCAGACCAATAGTTTTTGAGTTATTCTTAATAACTTATATTGAAGTCGGCAGTGCAAAATTTTTAATTTTTAATTATTATTATTTTTTAATTTAAAAAACGTTACCTCCACACTAGAATTTTCTCCTGTATCGTGGAGGCAGTTTACAAACACAAATTGCACAAGGACAAACATCCAGACTCGGAACAATTATTTGTAGGCCATACAAATACTTGTTCCGTGCGGGATTCGAACACGCGGCCCCCAGCGCAGCAACTCATTTCTAAGCCACTGCGCTACGGAGCCATCGTTATTGCTTTGCATTAATGAATTCGTAGTTCGCTGAAATATCGCAAGTATAGGTGACAAGCTATTAATACACCTTTAACACCATATTTCACACCCTTTAGGAGTTGATTTTTCCAAAATTCTTCTTAATGGGTGTCTTAGGCTGAGATCTATAGACCGTACTTTGACTTTGCTCAGATTTTAAGGTGAAGACAACGTCAGTATTTATAGAGCTAACTTCAAAGTCGTGCTGAGTGCGCGCTTAGCAAAGCCTAAGCAAACGAAATCGACGACTTACGTAAAACTCAGTATATTATCCGAAACCACCGTATTATATTTTAAATAGTTGTTTTTATTTACTCTTATTATTTATAACAATAAATAGATAGTTTTAGGCAGTCTTCTAGTTTTAAATAGCATCAAACTTATTTCGAATTTCTTAATCTTTTTTATTTTTTTTTCTGATTTTGAATTCTTCTTATCCGGTCCGGTTCTCATACGCCCGTTGTCTATTTCATTTAATAATATTTTTTTTTAAAATACACTTTGGACTGTTTTCGCTTTTTAAATTAACATAATGCGTGGAATAAAGCATTCATTCATTTTTTGACTACCTGGGCCTTAGACGTGGTTATCAAACCAAAAAGAAGAGTAGTTCACCAATAATCTTTCGTATAAAATAAATGCTTTGTCCTGTTAAGGACTATAGAGCGAGCCATGACAACTTTTTAAAACATGCTATGTGCAGCAACTAGCATATTGTCAATTAATACCTGCTATGTGACAAACATGCACATACGAGTAGCGTATTTTATTTGACCACGGTCAGTTGTCATTGTGTAGTAGAATATCTGCTATGTCTTTAGGCCGAGCCGACCCATTCGTGCTACAACTATACTACTAATATAGCTGCAGCATGGCTCTACCACGTAAAAATTACCAGTACGTTAACTAGCTAATGAGCAAATAATAAATAAATAAGCGCATATTTAATAAATCACTTATTATCAAGAAATGTTACATTAATAAATAAGATAATAAACTAAAGTAGTTTGTACCCATAAATTACCAATATGATAAGTTCATTTAAAAAAATTATAGACCCAGACTATTATCCATTTTAAATTTTTTAAAATTTTAAGTCTGATTAAAACTTATTGTTAATATTTTTCAGAACTAAAAGTCTAGTGTAAATCAGGTATCTTTTTCACTAATACATTTTATGTGCCAAATGATTAACAATTTCGTGTCAAAATTAGTTTCGTGCAAAAAATAATGTGATTTAAAAATATAAAATAAAGTAAATATTCTAAATGCTAAACTACTAAAAAAGTCAAAACACACATTTTATTTGTGTTTTGACTTTTTTGGTTTTTAAAATTCACCTTCATATTAAATTTTACAGGAGAACTTTTTTCTTTAATATCTTAAAAGTATACTTTTTGCACATAGCAGATATTGGTTTGACAACGACGTAAGCTTAGCTTAATCTTAGCCCGATACAACTATAAATTCAGAACCAAAGATTATACTAAGCATATACTCAGCTATGTTTTTTGTAAGTAAAGTCTGAGCAAATTCAAAGTATGGTCTATAGATCTGAGACCTTAGTCTAGAAAAGAGTGTATTAGTATATAAGCCAAATTTCAAGTCAATCGGGCGTATAGTTTTGTAGATATCGTGGTGAGTGAGTCAAGTTATATTCTTAAAATATTTTCGCCTGGAATTCCTCAATATTTTTAAAATATTTACATAGCAAGGTCCTAAGTCACTAGCATTTATTGAATCCCTGCATGTCACGAAACATTTGCTGTCTTGTCTTTGACATTGAATCAAAGCTAAGCGTTTGGTAAATCATAAATCATAAATTTTTATTTGCAAGAATCACGGTATGATAGGTATACTCGTTATAGTACGTAGTGTGAACGGACGTAAGTTTACACTAAAATGTGTGGAGCACCCTAGGTCATCATCATCATCATTACAGCCCTTCACAAGTCCACTGCTGACCATAGGCTCCCCCAAAGAATGCCACAAAGTACGGTCCTGAGCAGCTTCATATGGCTGCTAAGCCATGAGATTAAGAGTGTGATCGGAGAGTTTTTGTGTTCTTCTGCGGCGGGTCTTGCAAAACTTAGCTCCGACCGCATGGACAGTTTCCACGAGCTTGTCATTCATATCGTCCACTGCGTTGCAATCTTCTAGGCACTGAAAACGGTTTCGTAGCTCGAACTGAAAGGTTTCGGGACTTTGGATTAGAGCACGAGGGGGACGGAGCGTTGACTTCATTAGACGTAACCTCTCTAACTTAACGTTTAGGTTCAGTGTGCCTCTCACCATTCGGTGATTGCTGTCGGTTTTCATCCTCGCGATCACTGAGACATCACTGAACAGTTGTCGTCTGATGAAGTCAATCTCATTTTTTGTCGAACCGTCGGGGCTGGTCCAGATTCACTTCTTGTGGGGCCGCTTCTGGAAGAAAGAGTTCCTCATAAAGAGTCCCTCTTTCTCCATGAAGTCGGCCAGCTGCTGGCCCCTTGGGTTCCGTTGCCCTATTCTGGATTTCCCTACTTTCAGCATACCGTTCTCTCTTGTGCCTAGTTTTGCGTTGAAGTCTTCCATTAACACCGTATAGTGTTAATGGAAGACTTCAACGACGACGGAATGCATGGCTCTAGAGATATCCTCATACATTTCCTCCACCTCCTCATTGGGGTGTACCGAGGTTGGTGCGTAAACCTGTATGATCTACAGCGAATACCGTTTGGTGATTCTGAGTATAAGGTACGCAACCCTCGTCGACACACTCCCAATCTTTAAAACGTTGTTTACGAGAGACTTGTGGACGATAAATCCGACACCTCCTTGAGACAGATGGTGGCCCTCCCGGTGAGAGAATAAGTTGCCGGATTCGAGGATTACTGTGTCCTCCCCCTCTCTTCGGACCTCGGATATTCTTATGATATTCCAGCGCAACTTGTCTATCTCTTCTTCCAGCACCAGGATCTTCCCGTCAGTCCTCAGGGTGCGTGCGTTATAAGTTGCCAGGTCGAGTCGTCGTAGGTGGCAACCGATCCTCCACCGGAGATTCTTAGCACCCCCTACCCCGCCTTTACCATGGTCGCCACCGAAGCCAGCCACCGTTTACTATCATGGGGGGTATATTGCCATATTTGCAACGCTTGGCAAGCGGATTGGCAACCGCAGTTTTTTTATTTTTGTTTTGCTGTTATCAGAAATATGCTGCTGCTCATCTTCTGCCACAGTTTCTCTCTGTCCCCTCTTACGACACCCACGGGAAGATATGGGGTAGTGAGTATTCTTACCCGCCACAACCCTAGGTCCTACAATACAAATGCAGTAAGAGCCGACAATCGGCGTCGATTTCTTTAATGACCATTGAGTACTTTATAATGTACCGTAGAATCCTACATGAGGTGCTGGGCACCTAGGGAAATTTGTTTCTTAAATAGTTAGTTCTGCTTATGCTTTACCTACGTATTTGAGCTTTCGTGTATTTTAGTTTAGTGTTGTTCACTATTAATTACTCGAACTACGGTCGACAGTCGCGCTGTGTGGACGTGATAACTAAGACTTGGGGTACCTCTCAGCACGCCCGTGTAGTAATACCGTAAGTATTTTTATTTTCTTATGTATTACAGATTTCCCAATTTATTTAATGTATCAGTATAGTTTGAATTAATAAAGTCAATACAAATATATGAAAATCATATTTAAAAATTATTTTGCGAAGCTACTTGGTTTGAGATGACTGTTAGTCGAGAATTGGATAACGAGGAAATTGATTCTATATCAGACCAGGAATTTGCTGATGAAGAATATAACGATGTGATAAATTAAAGACGTATATCAAAAGATTCTGATGATAATCTTGATGGTATTACAGAAAATTTTCGCAAAGTCGATGTGGACATAAACTACAATAATTTTTAGATACTAATTATAGGTACGGCCTTAGAATAAATTCATAGCAGATGAGACTTATGAGACTTTTCATGAAGTTATTTCAAAATTTGACAAAATAAGGAATTGATTTTTAGGTTTCTGAAGTGCCAAGAATTGTTTTTGTAAAAGGAGATGGTGTAGTAAAAAACCAACAAGCAATAAAATTGCTCAAGGAAACAAATTCTGCATGTGATAAGCCATCACTTCATGAGCTGGGAAAAGTTAGACGCATGTTTTTTTTTTTAAATAAGAAAATAATGGATTTAGAGCTTTTCAATGAACATTTAATAATAATAATAACTCTCAACTAATATTAACACTCACGCACGTACGCACGCATCCATTTACGCACGTAAATGGATGCGTGCGTACGTGCGTGAGTGCGAACGTGCGTGCGTGCATGCGTGCATGTGTGTGTGTATGAACTGACATGTAGCGAATGCAGTTTCAATACAAAATGAGTTAAGTACAATATCTTTTCTCCTTTTGTGTTTAGGCCACGTTCTGACGACACGCACCCACTACGTGCACGCTACGCGCGTCAGCACCCGCGTCTAAATCGCTTTGAAATTTTTTGCATATAATTTGAGTCTTATGACAAATCAATAAATCTGAAATTGTATAAAAAGCGCGGGCGTAGGGCGTAGCAGGGCGGGTGTAGAGCGTGTGCGGGGCGAGCGTGGGGCCGGCGCGGAGCGGGAACAAGGCGGGCGCGTGGCGTGTGCGAGGCGTGTGCGGTGGAACGTCGATAAATGCAATTTCAGATTTATTGATTTGCCATAAGACTCAAATTATATGCAACAAATTTCAAAGCGAGTCAGACGCGGGTGCTGTCGCACGTGGCGTGCGCGTGGCGGGTGCGTGTCGACGGAATGCGGCTTAAAATGTTTGTGTCAAAAACATATCTTTATGCTTTTACTTTTTAAAATTTCCTTATACTTAGTACACCAGATTTTAAGTAAAGGCACTGTATTAGAAATTTACGCTGCACGCTGAGTTCTTTCTAATTGTAATAATTTTGTTTTTGTTATCAACGATTGAGCTATTGTGCTACACAAATATTGTAAATAAAAGAATCTGAAGTTATATGTCTAAACGTTTTTAAAATCCAGGTAAATTTTTTTAAATCTACAAGTTATTATATCATGTTCATGTGATATGCTGGGGTTTGGATTTAATGTTATTAATTATCATAGAACCCCAGCGATAGAGGCTAACAGGTCAGAAGACTGACAGCAGCATCTTCATACTAACAGCTAAAAAAAAACAAAACAATACTGCGGTTACCAACTTACCTGCCAAGCGTGGCATCTAAGCAAATTCTACCCAATGGGGCTATGGGGCAGGACTATGTTCAACAGTGGACTTTTATAGGCTGCAACGGTAACGATAATGGTCTATGGGTTGCAGTCGTCACTTACCATTCGGTGTACCGTTACTTCGCTTGTCATTTGAATGAGGGCATCCACGACTTTTTCTGCCACCAGGGCGGCGCCACTAGACAGTGAGGTATAATATTTGACAGATTTTATAGCGGGGAAGTTAATTTGTTCGGAAAATGTAAAGGTTAATGTTTTTCTCTGTACTATTAGCTATATTTTATACTAATAAGATTGAAAATAAATAAACCAAACAACAGATATTCACAAAAGTAGAAAAATCAAAAATAGTTAAAAATGTACAAAAAAATTAAAGAGCAAACCACTGACGCAGTTTCTCTAGAAACTGATAAACTTTTATCTGAAAGTAACTTCTCAATTAAATTATATTGTGCAACAAAAAACTTCCCTTCGTCATAAAAAAATAAGGGGACTAATTCAGAAGGATTTCTGTATCTATTTTGAAACTGCTACGTCTCCGGCGCTTTGGGAAGAGCAGCCTCTACGCCTTAGAGTAGCGTGGCTTCGACGATCACGTCATAATTTTAGAAGAAAATTATTGGCAAAGAGATGGATTAATGGAAGATACCATAGATCGATTCGTAATTGAGGTCAACGATGGTGAGGATGGTGACACCGATTCAACCAAGTCTGCCATTTCAGTATCTGATGCTGCATAAATTATAATTTTTTTTATTGATTTTGATGTGTAAAATAATAAAAAATGTGTGATAATTATTATCTTGTTTTTTGTAAACTTAAAACGTTAAACTTAAAACAATGTTGAAATTTATCGACATATTGTCATCATTAATTCTAATTAGGTCACAGCACTATCGCATTCCTGACCTCTGCATTCAACTCGCGCGCTATCTAATCGCAATGAGACAAACGGATGGGATGGCTGTTAGCGTTCGAATCAGATGAGATGGGGAAGGTCTATGTTCAGCAGTGAACTTTAATAGGCTGTTACGGTAACGGATGAACATAAGTGATATATTCATTGTTTTATCACTCTTTTCAAAATTGGAGCATGGCCGTGCCTAGCGTTCAAATGTTGTGGCTCTATATTTTACTGCTAAGCTTACAATAAATGTCATGTGTAGTAACAGTTTCGAAAAATCAGTTATCGATCAAATGGTTATTTATAGAGAATCTATTTCCGTGTGCCAAATTTTTAAGCTGTTATTGATGATTATATCACGAATATATTTATTGATTTATTCATTCTGCCAATATGATTATATGATTATATATTATATACTTGAATAAGTTGTTTTATAAAAATAAATATACGCGGTGCATTAATTGATCAAGGATCGTGAGATATTATTACAACGAATGTATCAAATTCTGTGAGTATAATCATTATCAAATATACGAGTTATTATGATTATTTAGAAAATTAAATATTTTACTTGTAATTATAAAAAATAATCATATATTTAGAGTAAAAAAAAAGAAAATGATTTTTTTTCTTAACAATAGTAAAATTCTAAAAATTGACATGAAAATGTTATATAAATGGAGACCTATTAATATTAAAAGTTTGTTTGCTATTTTTAAAATGTTCCATATGAATTATATCCGAAAAATTAAACGTTTTAGATATTTTTATATAATCATCCCCTGATATCGTTGTGATTTATTGATAAATATTTCAAACTTAAATAAAAAAGGTTAAGATATAAACTCAATTGAAAACTATGCAAGTTCTTAGTGTAAAACTTATAAAATTAATAAATTAAACTTACGTTGTAAATACTCGAGCACAGTATATAAAGCATAGACCGCACGTCCGACGAGTGTAGCGTCGGGTTTTATACTAACAGGCGCATAATCCCCACAATTGCTTTGTATATTAGGTTGAGTTATTATTATTCGTAAAATACCTTGACTGACAGACAAAGCTCTGACGACTGAACAAAAGCGGAAAATCCATTGGAAAATGTTGAAATTAATTCTAGCGATGGGGAAATTACAGGGATTTTAATCGAGCGCGCACTTGAATTAAAATTAAGCTTGTATAGTTCAAGATTCGAGATATTTTTTTTAAACAGTAAAAACCCTATTTAAATTCAAATATTTTATGACATTCTATTGTTTTCCCAAATCGCCATTATTGCTCTATGATTTTTTTTTATAAAATAAAAGTAACAGACGAGCACATAGTCCACCTTATGGTAAGTGGATGTTGTGGCCCATAGCCATCTATATCTATCCCTGATTAAGAATCAAAACGCACATGAGTTATCACCCCGAAGACAAGGCTAAAATTCCTAATTTTCAGTAAAAAGGGTCTCCGGTTTTCTATATTCACCATACGAAACACAGCATCACTAACATGCAATTATACGCTGGTATTCTGTGAGAGCGTGATTCTACCCCGGATGTGTCGACCGGTATGGCTTTACCACGGTAACGCAAGCCCCCACATTGCTTGACAAACAGTTTTAACATTACAAGAACTAAAGTAAAAAATCATACGTCATCCTTCATACTCGCCAGATCTAGCTCAAACTGATTACCATTTTTTTCTGGAATTTGGTCAACTCTTGTATGATGTTATTGTATTTATAACGTAAAGGCATAAATGAGCTTTCCTTCGATTATAACTCGATTAACTAAATATATTTTCTGCCGACTTCCAAAAAGGAGACGGTACTCAATTCGACTGTATGTTTTTTTATGTCTGTTACCTAATAACTTTTTACTGGGTGAACCGATTTCGATGATTCTTTTTTGTTTGAAAGCTGGTACTTCTCGTGTGGTCCCATATGACTGATTAAGGTCAGACCAATAGTCTTTGAGTTATTCTTAATAATTTATATTAAAGTCGGCTGTACAAAATTTTTAATTTTAAATTATAACAGAAGAAAAGGTGGAATTAAGATGGAATTTCACATATTAACCCCTAATATTTCTTAGCTTGTCCTCACTTACGAAATAAAAGTTAGCGTGATTACGAATAACTTCTTAAAGGATTGCATGCTTGATGTCACACAGTTGATACGGCATGTTCAACCACAGATTACTGTATAGTGTTCAACTGTGGACTATGGTAATGACGCTCTTTTTAGTAGTTAGTTTATTTTTAAGCTTTTTTTTTGAGTTTTTGTTGAGGACTGACGACCTTTTTTATTGGTAACGTGGTATTTTATTTAAGTTCTCAGGGGTAACAACGCATCTATATTTTGATCCTTAATCGGGGATAGGTGTAGGTATATATATAGGCTAAAGTATTCACTGGACTGTGTGCTAGTTTCTCATCCCTTTTCTATAAAGAAGTCTTTCTTTATACAATAAGTGTGATAAACGAGCACACAGGTGGACACCTGATGGTAAGTGGTTGCTGTGGTCCATAGACATCTACATCTATCTTCGTTTGAGAATTAAAATGCAGATGTGTTATCCAGCCGTGAGGACTAAGATAGAGTGCTTCTTTTCCAGTAAAAAAGGTCTCCGGTTCTCTACACTCACCATACGAAACACAGCAGAGTTATGCTGCTATTTTACGCTAGTTTTTTGTGAGAGTGTAGTCCTTCCCCGGTCGAGCCGACCCATTCGTGCTACAACTATACTATTAATATAGCTGCAGCATGGCTCTACCACGTCAAAAAGTTGTAGAGTAGTATTAAGTCTTAAGTTATTGCGATAATAATTGTAAATGTTTTTTTAGAATACGGATGACAAATGAGCACACAGTCCACCTGAAGATAAGAAATGCCGTGGCCTACATCTATCTTCGATTAAGAATCAAAATATAGATGCGTTGTCGTTTTTGTGGACTAAGAACGAACACCTTGTTACCAGTAAAAAGGCCCTTCAGTTCTCTACACACACCATACGAAACACAGCAGAATTAAGCAAGGAAAATGCAGGTCGTATTAAAAAGAAATACTAACTCTACTGGGATATCATCATCACCATCATCATCATTACAACCCTTCACAAGTCCACTGCTGAACACAGCCCTCCCTCAAGAGATGCCACAAAGCGCGGTCCTGAGCCACTTGCATCCATCGACTTCCTGCATGTCTTACCAGATCGTCACTCCTTCTAGTGGGGGGACGCCCTACACTTTGTCCGCCAGTACGAGGCCGCCTAGGAGAATCGCCATTAAAGTAGGAAAGCATTTCGTGTTTGTAACTTGTTAATTTTTTTTATAAGTGATTAAGATAAAAAGGTTATCGTGAAAGTCAAAGTTATAATTAAATTATCTTTTTTACAACCGAAAGTTGTTGGTAGATACTTTGAATTTAGAACGACGCGAAGGGAAGCGTATCTATATATATAGTATATATAGTATCCTGATTGATATATATATCGTATATCGTATAGTATAGTCCCATGGGTGTCGTCTAATGTGACAGAGGAAAATAAACCAGGAGATATACAGCTGCGTCTTGCTAATAATAACTAAAAAATAAAAAATACTGCGGTTGCCAACCCGCTTGCGTGGCATCTATGGCAAATATCTCCCCATGAGGAAATCCATACGGGCGGCCTATGTTCAGCAGTGAACTTTAATAGGCTGTAACGGTAACGGATGAACATAAGTGATATATTCATTGTTTTATCACTCTTTTCAAAATTGGAGCATGGCCGTGCCTAGCGTTCAAATGTTGTGGCTCTATATTTTACTGCTAAGCTTACAATAAATGTCATGTGTAGTAACAGTTTCGAAAAATCAGTTATCGATCAAATGGTTATTTATAGAGAATCTATTTCCGTGTGCCAAATTTTTGTTATTGATGATTATATCACGAATATATTTATTGATTTATTAATTCTGCCAATATGATTATATATTATATACTTGAGTAAGTTGTTTTATAAAAATAAATATACGCGGTCATTGAGTTATATGTACTACGTAGTACATATAACTCAATGATACGCGGTGCATTAATTGATCAAGGATCGTGAGATATTACAATGAATGTATCAAATTCCGTGAGTATAATCATTATCAAATATATTATTATGATTATTTAGAAAATTAAATATTTTACTTGTAATTTAAAAAAAGAATCATATATTTAGAGTAAAAAAAGAAAATGATTTTTTTTCTTAACAATAGTAAAATTCTAACAATTGACATGAAAATATTATATAAATGGAGACCTATTAATATAAAAAGTTTGTTTGCTATTTTTAAAATGTTGGTACGACTTTCCATTGACGTCCGTCGAGTTTGGTGTTGATACGTATTTTTACAGAAAGATTACATTTTTATAAGCACACACAAAAAGTTTCAATATGCGGAAACATGTACTTTTTGAGAGAAAAGTATTGAAAATCAAATATTTTTGCAATATTTATGTCAATTCCTACCTACTATGAAACTGACGCCATTTTTTATTATTATTGTCAGTAGGGATGTCGATTCTTTCCGAAAAAGATCGAGTTTTTAAATAGATTCGAATTGTAAGCTGATGTATCGATTCCCAAAAAATCGATTTCTAAAATATCTATATTTTTTTCATGTTTGCATTTATAATGTAAATATAAATCCATTTTACCAGAAAAAAAATTCCCTTCGTCATAAAAAAATAAGGGGACTAATTCAGAAGGATTTCTGTATCTATTTTGAGACTGCTACGTCTCCGGCGCTGCGGGAAGAGCAGCCTCTACGCCTTAGCGTAGCGTGGCTTCGACGATCACGTCATAATTTTAGAAGAAAATTATTGCCAAAGAGATGGATTAATGGAAGATACCATAGATCGATTCGTAATTGAGGTCAACGATGGTGAGGATGGTGACACCGATTCAACCAAGTCTGCCATTTCAGTATCTGATGCTGCATAAATTATAATTTTTTTTATTGATTTTGATGTGTAAAATAATAAAAAATGTGTGATAATTATTATCTTGTTTTTTGTAAACTTAAAACGTTAAACTTAAAACAATGTTGAAATTTATCGACATATTGTCATCATTAATTCTAATTAGGTCACAGCACTATCGCATTCCTGACCTCTGCATTCAACTCGCGCGCTATCTAATCGCAATGAGACAAACGGATGGGATGGCTGTTAGCGTTCGAATCAGATGAGATGGGGAAGGTCTATGTTCAGCAGTGAACTTTAATAGGCTGTTACGGTAACGGATGAACATAAGTGATATATTCATTGTTTTATCACTCTTTCCAGAATTGGAGGATGGCCGTGCCTAGCGTTCAAATGTTGGCTCTATATTTTACTGCTAAGCTCACAATAAATGTCATGTGTAGTAACAGTTTGGAAAAATCAGTTATCGATCAAATGGTTATTTATAGAGAATCTATTTCCGTGTGCCAAATTTTTAAGCTGTTATTGATGATTATATCACGAATATATTTATTGATTTATTAATTCTGCCAATATGATTATATATTATATACTTGAATAAGTTGTTTTATAAAAATAAATATACGCGGTGCATTAATCGATCAAGGATCGTGAGATATTATTACAATGAATGTATCAAATTCTGTGAGTATAATCATTATCAAATATATTATTATGATTATTTAGAAAATTAAATATTTTATTTGTAATTTCAAAAAAGAATCATATATTTAGAGTAAAAAAAAAGAAAATGAATTTTTTTTTTCTTAACAATAGTAAAAATCTAAAAATTGACATGAAAATATTATATAAATGGAGACCTATTAATATTAAAAGTTTGTTTGCTATTTTTAAAATGTTCCATATGAATTATATCCGAAAAATTAAACGTTTTAGATATTTTTATATAAAATATTTCAAACTTAAATAAAAAAGGTTAAGATATAATCTCAATTGAAAACTATGCAAGTTCTTAGTGTAAAACTTATAAAAAATAATAAATTAAACTTACGTTGTAAATATAATAATTGGATAACATATATCCCTTATTTTAAAGCAACATAAACACTACACGAGCACAGTATATAAAGTATAGACCGCACGTCCGACGAGTGTAGCGTCGGGTTTTATACTAAGAGGCGCATAATCCCCACAATTGCTTTGTATATTACGTTGAGTTATTATTATTCATAAAATACCTTGACTGACAGACAAAGCTCTGACGACTGAGCAAAAGCGGAATATCCATTGGAAAATGTTGAAATTAATTCGAGCGATGGGGAAATTATAGGGATTTTAATTGAGCGCGCACTTGAATTAAAATTAAGCTTGTGTAGTTCAAGATTCGTGATATTTTTTTTAAACAGTAAAAACCTTATTTAAATTCAAATATTTTATGACATTCTATTGTTTCCCCAAATCGCCATTATTGCTCTATGATTTTCTTTTATAAAATAAAAGTAACAAACGAGCATATAGTCCACCTTATGGTAAGTGGATGTTGTGGCCCATAATCATCTACATTTATCCCTGATTAAGAATCAAAATGCAGATGCGTTATCACCCCGAAGACAAGGATAAAATTCCTTATTTTCAGTAAAAAGGGACTCCGGTTTTCTATATTCACCATACGAAACACAGCATCATTAAGGTGCAATTATACGCTGGTATTCTGTGAGAGCGTGATTCTACCCCGGATGAGTCGACCAATTCGTGCTACAACCATAATTTAGCAGCGGTATGGCTCCACCACGGTAACGCAAGCCCCCACATTGGTTGACAAACAGTTTTAACATTACAAGAACTAAAGTAAAAAATCATACGTCATCCTTCATACTCGCCAGATCTAGCTCAAACTGATTACCATTTTTTTTTCTGGAATTTGGTCAACTCTTGTATGATGTTATTGTATTTATAACGTAAAGGCATAAATGAGCTTTCCTTCGATTATAACTCGATTAACTAAATATATTTTCTGCCGACTTCCAAAAAGGAGACGGTTCTCAATTAGACTGTATATTTTTTTATGTCTGTTACCTAATAACTTTTTACTGGGTGAACCGATTTCGATGATTCTTTTTTGTTTGAAAGCTGGTACTTCTCGTGTGGTCCCATCGGATCCCATCGGAGAATCGGATAACGAGGAAATTGATCCTATATCAGACCAGGAATTTGCTGATGAAGAATATAACGATGTGACAAATTAACGACGTATAACAAAAGATTCTGATGATAATCTTGATGGTATTACAGAAAATTTTTCGCAAAGTCTATGTGGACATAAACTGCAATAATTTATAGATACTAATTATAGGTACGGCCTTAGAATAAATTCATAGCAAATGAGACTGATGAGACTTTTCACGAATTTATTTCAAAATTTGACAAAATAAGGAATTGATTTTTAGGTTTCTGAAGTGCCAAGAATTGTTTTTGTAAAAGGAGATGGTGTAGTAAAAAACCAACAAGCAATAAAATTCCTCAAGGAAACAAATTCTGCATGTGATAAGCCATCACTTCATGAGCTGGGAAAAGTTAGATGCATGTTTTTTAAAAATAAGAAAATAATGGATTTAGAGCTTTTCAATGAACATTTAATAATAATAATAAGTGTGTAAATGGATGCGTGCGTACGTGCGTGAGTGCGAACGTGCGTGCGTGCATGCGTGCATGTGTGTGTGTATGAACTGACATCTAGCGAATGCTAAATGAAAATTTCAATACAAAATGAGTTAAGTACAATATCTTTTCTCCTTTTGTGTTTAGGCCACGTTCTGATGACACGCACCCACTACGTGCACGCTACGTGCGTCAGCACCCGCGTCTAACTCGCTTTGAAATTTTTTGCATATAATTTGAGTCTTATGACAAATCAATAAATCTGAAATTGTATAAAAAGCGCGGGCGTAGGGCGTAGCGGGGCGGGTGTAGAGCGTGTGCGGGGCGAGCGTGGGGCCGGCGCGGAGCGGGAACAAGGCGGGCGCGTGGCGTGTGCGAGGCGTGTGCGGTGGAACGTCGCTAAAATGCAATTTCAGATTTATTGATTTGCCATAAGACTCAAATTATATGCAACAAATTTCAAAGCGAGTCAGACGCGGGTGCTAACGCGCGTGGCGTGCGCGTGGCGGGTGCGTGTCGTCGGAATGCGGCTTAAAATGTATGTGTCAAAAACATATCTTTATGCTTTTACTTTTTAAAATTTCCTTATACTTAGTACACCAGATTTTAAATAAAGGCCCTGTATTGGAAATTTACGCTGCACAACATTAACATTACAAGAACTAAAGTAAAAAATCATACGTCATCCTTCATACTCGCCAGATCTAGCTCAAACTGATTACCATTTTTTTCTGGAATTTGGTAAACTCTTGTATGATGTTATTGTATTTATAACGTAAAGGCATAAATGAGCTTTCCTTCGATTATAACTCGATTAACTAAATATATTTTCTGCCGACTTCCAAAAAGGAGACGATACTCAATTCGACTGTATGTTTTTTTATGTCTAATAACTTTTTACTGGGTGAACCGATTTCGATGATTCTTTTTTGTTTGAAAGCTGGTACTTCTCGTGTGGTCCCATATGACTCATCAAGGTCAGACCAATAGTCTTTGAGTTATTCTTAATAATTTATATTGAAGTCGGCTGTACAAAATTTTTAATTTTAAATTATAACAGAATAAAAGGTGGAATTAAGATGGAATTTTAACATATTAACACATATTAACCCCTAATATTTCTTAGCTTATCCTCACTTCCGAAATAAAAGTTAGCGTGGTGATTACGAATAACTTCTTAAAGGATTGCATGCTTGATGTTACACAGTTGATAAGGCATGTTCAAATGTGGACTATGGTAATAACGCTCTTTTTAGTAGTTAGTTTCTTTTAAAAGTTTTTTATGAGTTTTTGATGAGGACCGACGACCCTTTTTTATTGGTAACGTGGTATTTTATTTAAGTTCTCAGGGGTAACAACGCATCTATATTTTGATCCTTAATCGGGGATAGGTGTAGGTATATATAGGCTAAAGTATTCACACTAGTTTCTCATCCCTTTTCTATAAAGAAGTTTTTTTTCTAGAATAAGGGTGACAAACGAGCACACAGTCCACCTGATGGTAAGTGGTTGCTGTGGTCCATAGACATCTACATGTATCTTCGTTTGCGAATTAAAATGCAGATGTGTTATCAGCCGTGAGGACTAAGATAGAGTGCCTCTTTTCCAGTAAAAAAGGTCTCCGGTTCTCTACACTCACCATAAGAAACACAGCAGCATTAACCTGCTATTTTACGTTAGTATTGTGTGAGAGCGTAGTCTTTCCCCGGTCGAGCCGACCCATTCGTGCTACAACTATACTATTAATATAGCTGCAGCATGGCTCTACCACGTCAAAAAGTTGTAGAGTAGTATTAAGTTTTAAGTTATTGCGATAATAATTGTAAATGTTTTTTTTAGAATACGGGTGACAAATGAGCACACAGTCCACCTGAAGATGAGAAATGCCGTGCCCAACATCTATCTTCGATTAAGAATCAAAATATAGATACGTTGTCGTTTCTGAGGACTAAGAACGAACACCTTGTTACCAGTAAAAAGGCCCTTCAGTTCTCTACACACACCATACGAAACACAGCAGAATTAAGCAAGGAAAATACAGGTCATATTAAAAAGAAATACTAACTCTACTGGGATATCATTATCACCATCATCATCATTACAACCCTTCACAAGTCCACTGTTGAACACAGCCACAAAGCACGGTCCTGAGCCACTTGCACCCATCGACTTCCTGCATGTCTTACCAGGTCATCACTCCATCTAGTGGGGGAACGCCCTACACTTTGTCCGCCAGTACGAGGCCGCCTAGGATAATTTTATTTATTTATTTATTTATTCTTTATTGAACCAAATATTTGTACAAAAGGCGAGCTTAATGCTATATGGCATTCTCTACTAGCTAACCTTGGGTAGAACAGAGAGGGAGTGTGGGCAGTTAAGTTGTCATGATATAATACAGTTCAAATATATTATATATATATATATATATATATATATATATAATACATATATATATATATATATATATATATATATATATATATATAATTCATATACATATATAAATAAATACACACATTAATACATATATATCTCAATAAATGTATATATAAATAACTATAAACATATAAAATAAATTAACTCAACTTTGAAGTCTACGGATATGCTCATATAGTTTTCTTTTAAAAATATTTTTGGCAGGTATTGTTCGCAGGTCAACAGGCAATTTGTTCCAGAGGGTAATGGAAGTAACTGTGAAAGAATTTGACATAGACCCAGAATGGTGGAGAGGAGTGGACAGGAATAAACTTTGTGAAGAACGGAGATTGAGAGAATGAGTGTCACTAAGGAATTGAAATCTTTCTTTTAGATAAAGGGGTGAGGAAGGATCATCAAGAACTGAAAACTGAGTGGACAGGATTCGGAAATCTCTGCGCTGTCGTGTAGTCAACCACTTTAACTGAGAGCGAAATTCTGAAAAGTGATCATATTTGCGCAGGCCAAAGATGAATCGGATACAGATGTTAAGTAACCTGTCCAACCTTTTAGCAGCTCCTGAGATATATTAGTTAGACAAACATCGGCATAGTCAAATAATGGAAGAATTAGAGATTGGACGAGAAGACGTTTAAATAAGATATCGCCATTAAAGTAGAAAACAATTTCGTGTTTGTAACTTGTTAAATTTTTTTATAAGTGATTAAGATAAAAAGTTTGCCGTGAAAGTCAAAGTTATAATTAAATTATCTTTTTTACAACTGAAAGTTGTTGGTAGATCCTTTGAATTTAGAACGATGCGACGTTTAGAAATTCCAAAACTTTTTTATTTAAATTTGTACAAATAACTTCTGGAAACATGGTAAATATATTTTTTTTCAGGTTTGCCTATATTCTGCAGTGGCGGCGTAAGAATATCAACTATTCCATATTATTCGGTGGGTGCCGTTAAAGGTGACAGAGGGTAACCGAAACCCAAGATGGCCAGCAGTATCTTACTGATGACAACTGAAAATCTGCGGGTGCCTACCCATCTACTGAGCGTGGCAACTCTGGCGAACTCCTGCCTATTAAAAAAACTTCGAGAGAAAACTATGTTCAGCAATGGGCTTTTAAAGGTATTTCTTATAAATAGTTTGAGAGATGTCTGTTTCAAAAGTATGTTTATGGGACTTCCTATAATAACATAGCATTGTAATTTGTCAAATCTGTCAGTTTACATACAGTTATTACATTACATTACTCATGGAACAATGAATGTGTTAACAAAACCTCTAATGATTTAGAGAATATAGCTGCTAAACAAGTTTTTCCGGCATTTTGAAGTTTATCAGCTTTGTTACAGTCCTAAGTATTTTTTGTAAATTCAATAGTAATTTTTCACATTAGTATTATTCCTGAAATTATGAAGATATATTTTACATGAAATATTTTTATCTCTCCAACGTAAGAAATGAGAAATCAATAATTAAAAATTAAAAATTTTACACAACCGACTACAACATAAATTATTAAAAATAACTCAAAAACTATTGGTCAAACCTCGATCAGATTTATATGGGACCACATGAGAAGCACTAGCTTTCAAATAAAAAAAGAATCATCGAAATTGGTTCAACCAGAAAAAAGTTATGAGGTTACACACATTAAAAAAAAACATACAGTCCAATTGAGTAACTTCTCCTTTTTGAAGTCGGTAGAAAACTATAGTAAGTGGCTACTTGTGCGGTGGCTACGTGACTACTGACGCGGTAAACTTCAAACAAAGAAGGCTACATGTGCGTTGTCACTTCTGAGGACCAAAATGGAATGCCTCACAGCCTGTATTTGTAATGGCCCTCTATACCCTTGAGACCAGGACACAACAGTGAATTCACTGCTGTTTGACGGCAGAAGACTGACTTCTAAACATTGGTATTAGGCAGAGTTTCAAGTTTGAAATGCCATAGGTTGCTATTTTTTGTTCCATAGATTTCTACTAGCTAGTAATTTGATAGATGCGTAACATAAATAAAAGCTTTTCATTCCGTGTTAGCGGCATTAGAATATCTAAGAAAGATCTTGAGGCCTCGGAGAGATGACGGTATTTTCGCGAACTAATTCATTTATGCTTATGCTTATCTTCACGCACAATCCCTGACGGGGTAGCCAGAGAGAACAAATCGCCAAGTGTCACGATCCTTACAAACCTCTTTCGCTTCTTTCAGATTCATTATCTTCTTCATGCATGCACGTCTACGTATCCGAGTACTCTTGACCCTACCCTCTTCGAGCAATTTGCTCACATGGTCTTCGAAAGTTAGTCTCGGTCTACCTCGACACCTTTTAATATTAACTTTCGCGCTATATATTTTCTTCACCATTCGGTCTTCACTCATTTGCTCAACGTGCCCAAACCACCGAAGCACGCCCTTATCAATTTTTGTGATAAGGTCATCTTTCAAACCTGCCATATTGCGAATCTCTTCGTTTCGCTTTCGGTCGGCCATGGTAACGCCGCACATTTTACGAAGAGATCTCATCTCCACTGCATTCAACTTACTTTTATGCTTCTTCTGGCATACCCAGGTTTCGCTGCCATATAACAAAGTCGGTACCAACACTGCGTTATGTATTGCAAGGCGTGCACTCTTCGCTACGCCTTGCCTTTTGACTAACGCAGTCAGGGCACCATTGACTTTGTTCCCGGTAGCGACACGCCTGTCCACATCTAAATCACATCTTCCATCCCGGCTAAAAGCACTCCCCAAGTATACAATTTCATTTACCTGTTCTAGACATTCCTGATTTACCCATATTTCACACTTCGTTCTCTCTTCGTCCCTTTCAAATACCAGAACCTTAGTTTTATTAGCATTCAAACGGAGATCTTTAATTTCACATTCTTCTTTCATACACGTGACTAATGCCTGCAGTTCTGCCTCTGATGGTGCAATAAGCACTGCATCATCAGCATACAGCAGACAATTTACTTTTATGTCACCCAATTTCACACCCAAACAGCTATCTTTCAGCTTCTGTAAACAGCTGTCGAGATACAGTATGAACAGCCAGGAAGACATGACACAACCCTGCTTTACGCCCGTTTGGACGTTAAACATGGGTGACAGGTCATGCCCTACCCGCACACAGGCTTTACAGTCACAGTAAAGAGACTGCACAGCCCTTAGCAATCGACCATCCACACAATACCCCGGCAACAGTTCCCACATTTTCTTCCTTACAACCTTATCAAATGCTTTCTCAAGATCCACAAAAGCACAGAAAATCTTTAAAATTCATTTATAATGCGATGAATCGTTGTATTAGTAACTTAAAGGCTGGTTACCTTACATTAATAATAATTTAATGGTGACCACTTTAATGGCGGAGATAAGCCATCTGTGTAAGACAGAATTATAGTGTATGAGCGTGTGCTCATGCACAGGTGCACTCTCTCTTTCCCTACTCTCTTAGTCCGATCGGACGTCAATCCGATACGACCGGAGACTAGGAACTAAACGCTGAGAAAGATATTTCACAGTACGCAAGAAACCAGGGTTGGTACCCGCCGGCGACACTGAAATCTTTAATTGCAATTTTGAGTGTTGTGTTATCACATGCTCGGCGATGAAGGAAAACATCGTCAAAGCATGTCTGAGGAATAAAAATATTTCGAAGACAGGTTCAGTTCGACAACACTCACTGAAGCTGAGAACAAGTTGCTCCACAACCCTTTCTCAAATAGGAGAATATACTACATGTAACAAAACCCTATGGTTGCCATTAAGTGCGTTATCAAACGTATAGAATTAACTTTAATTCAGAAAACACGACCATTTTTTTTATTTAAATAGTTTTTTTTGCAAATTGTATGTGGTTTTATTACACCTGACACGTGCATCGGTAAAGCGGGTCTCTGAAAATGATCTTTCTCCCCGACCAATGCAGAGCTGAACCACATAAAATTTGTAAACAAAAATGTGTTTATATTTAAATAAACTTTTATACGGTAGAGTTTTCTGACGTGAAGTTATTTCTATAAATTTGAATAATGATCTGATAACGCATTTAACGGTAACTTTCCTTTAAATTTCACGTTTAATTTATGAAGGGAACATACATGAAACATGGTACGTCAAACATTTAAAAATTCAATAACAGGTTAAAATTACGTGTTTCAACATGACAACAAGTTCACTGTTAAATGAGAGACAGTTAAAATATTCATAAACACGGGACGGTATTTGGTGACAACGGTTATGTGGTTTTTGTTGATTTCGCTTTTAACGAGCGTGTTCTCACAAAATAATACAATGCTGAAAATAAAATAAAATAATGTTTGAAACATTGCCTTTGACTGCCACTCTTTTTAATTCATATGTAGAATTTAATGTAATATAACCTATATTTTTTTATAGAACAGGAGCATAGGGCAAGGGCAAAGAGTACCTGATATAAGTGACTGCCACCGCATATGATCAACTGCAGCACCAGGAAAATTGCAGGTGAGTTGCTGGCCTATCAAAAAGGAGTAGGCTCTTATTGAAGGTCTCTAAGTCGGATCGGCCCGAAAATTCACTGGTGGTAGCCGATTCGATAAAGAATTTTTGCGAATAATAAAAATTCTGAATAATAGCACCAAATACCATGAATGAATACCAGCGTCAAATAGCAGATTAACGCTGCTGTGTTTCGTATGGTGAGTGTAGAGAACCGGAGACTCTTTTTACTGGAAACGAGGCATTCCATCTTAGTCCTCACGGGTGACAACGTATCTGCATTTTCATTCGTAATCGAAGATAGATGTAGATGTCTGTAGGCCACAGGAACCACTTACCATCAGGTGGACTGTGTGCTCGTTTGTCACCCATCTCCTATATAAAAAAAACAGTGGTGGACTGTGAATCATCCAGATGGTATGGATGGTATCGCGAATACCCCGAGTTATTATATATAAAAGCTATATGAGGTTTCCCTTCACTTAACCTGTAAACTCTCTAGTCTGATATTTCTAAACTTCAACATATCTATCTGAACGCTTTGAAGTTAATAGAGTCTGATTGCATTTTTTATTAATTATTTTGTTTCTCAACAAAACCAACAGCTATTAGATAGATTTGTATATGGACAAACGAAGACACAGTCCATCTGATGGTCAATGGATGCTGTCACCGATATACCTATTTACATATCTACAACTATGCTTGATTAAGAATCAATTCTTTTTACTGAAAACGACGCATTCCATGTAAGACCTCAGTGGTGACAACGCAACTGCTTTTTTTGCTATTTGTTATTTATGAATTTTTCGTGTTTTTAATTTGTTGATTTTTAGCTCAGCCTGTGACTGTGTGCTCAGAATGTGTGCTCATTTGTCACCCGCATTCTATAAAAAATTAGAAAAATATGATCCATGCATTGTACAACTATAATAGTAATATAACTGCAGCATGGCTCTACCACGTAAGAAAGGTAGCTATAATATTTTTCATTTTTCCTAAATATTTTATCCACTCACAAAATATTAAATTAATACGCCGCCGTAAGTAAATGTATTCACAGACGTGACCTGAAATAAAATCATGGTTTGACGTGAACAAAAACTGAGTTACGATTTAGAAAATTTTGAGCAAGTGATGTGCTGATCACGTATTTGATATTAAAGAATGAACGGAACATAATGTGTAAGATTAGATGATACTATAACTACTGAACTGCTTAAATCGTCCTAAACATGTCGTTATATCTACACTAATGTTTTTTTAAACGTTACCTCCATACAAGGATGTTCTCTTGTCCCGTGTGGGCAGTTTACATTTATAAATTTCACAAAAACCAATTATTTGTAGGCCATACAAATATTTGTTCCATGCAGGATTCGTGTCCGCTGCTAAGCTACAATATTACAGCAATATTATGAGGTGGTTTTTTTTTTAAAACGTTACCTTCACACTAGGATTTCCTCCTGTGTAGTGGAGGCAGTTTACAAACATAAATTGCACGAGGACAAACATCCAGACCCGGAACAATTATTTGTAGGCCATACAAATACTTGTTCCGTGCGGGATTCGAACCCGCGGCACTCAGCGCAACAACTCATTGCTAAGCCACTGCACTACGGAGCCGTCAACTAGTTAGTAAATTGCTTATCTGCGGTAAAGTTGTTTGTCACTAATGATAATAACTTTTGTACTACTGACTGTTACTGCTTCAAATTAATGACGACGATCGACGGCTCCGTGGCGCAGTGGTTTAGCTTGGATTGCGGCGCAGAGAGCCGCTGGTTCAAATTCCGCAATAAACAAGTATTTGTATGGCCTGCAAATAACTATTCCGTGTCTGGAGATTTGTTTTCGTCCAATTTATGTTTGTAAACTGCCTCCACGATACATTAGAAAATCTTAGTGTGAGGGTAACGTTTTTAAAAGACAAAAATTAACGTATGTAACTAATTTGATTACGAAGTTTTTTTTTCTTTCACTTATAGAAAGCCTTACTATTCTAGAGTGAATAAAGAAAGTGCTATGTGTAATTGAGATAAGAATTTGATTTTAATTTCAAATCAGTATATTTATAAAAATTGAGTCGGAGAAAAAATAGTTGATCTTTTTATATTTATATTGAAAAAAAATGAAAGAAAGGAAGAAAGAAAAGCATTTCTTCCAGATTAAGCATGCAGCGTATTATATAAAAACGTAATAAAAGGCAAAAACATTAATAAAACGAAGTAATTAGCAACATCATACATTTAAGAAAATACTCATAAAAAAACTGCGAAGAGGACCGGACTAAGTGAAATACTTGTATCTCCGTTTCAAGCGAGCTAAGCCACGCGGCTCAATTCATTTTGTATTACGTTAGAACTGAAGTAGCAGGCGTGCACCCCAAGAAAATCGCCCTTGGCATCAACGAAATAGTTTATTGTAACTTTAAGTACATACAAATTTAGTGATTGTAACTAAGATTTACTACGTAATCCGGAATAAAGTAAACATCTCTGTTTAATATAGATTGTAAAGTGTGTCACAGTTTCAATTTTACAATAAGCATTTTACAAAACACTAATGTTATTTTTTTTTTTATAGGAGAGGGGGCAAACGAGCATGCGGCTCACCTGATGGTAAGTGACTACCGCCGCCCATGAACAACCGCAACACCAGGGGAATTGCAGATGCGTTGCCGGCCTTTTAAAAAGGAGTAGGCTCTTTTCTTGAAGGTCCCTAAGTCGTATCGGTCCGGAAAAACCGCTGGTGGTAAACTATTCCACAAGGAAGTTGTGCGAGGAAGAAAACATCTTCTAAATCGCACAGTGGTGGACCGCCAATCATCCAGATGGTGTGGATGGTATCGGGAGTTCTGCCGCGATGTGCGTTCGTGAAATTTGGCGGCTGGGATTAATCCGAACAATTCCTCAGAGCACTCCCCATGGTAAATGCGAAAGAAAATGCTAAGAGATGCAACATCTCTTCGCAGTGCCAATGAGTCGAGCCGATCGGAAAGGACTCGGTCGTCGACGATTCGAGCCGCTCTGCGCTGGATGCGGTCAAGTGGAAGAAGCTGGCACTGGGGAGCCCCACCCCAGAGATGGGAACAGTATTCCATGTGAGGCCGAACCTGCGCCTTGTAAAGTTGCAGGCGTTGAGCCGGCATGAAATACTGTCCCGCTCTGCTGAGCACGCCAAGCTTTTTAGAGGCCAATTTGGCCTTCTCTTCCAAGTGACCACGAAACTGCACGCTACTCGATATGTCGACGCCGAGGATTCCGATACTGGCTGAGGCAACAAGGGGAGTACCTTGAAACTGAGGAGACACGACAAAGGGGTTCTTTTTAGCGGTAAACGCGCAAACTTGTGTCTTCTGAGGATTAAACTGGACTAGATTTAGTCGCCCCCAATCCGAGACTTTGTCCAGCAAAGACTCGACTTCAGACACAAGTTTGTTCCGGTACTCGGTGACGTTTTCCCGAGAAATATTGGCACGGCCGGTGTATAGAGCATCACCAGTGCTGTCATCTGCATAGCAATGAATGCTACCAGCTTGCAACATATCATTGATATGCAGAAGAAACAGCGTTGGTGATAGCACGCAGCCTTGTGGAACACCAGCGTTAATAGGCTTGTAGTCGGAGCATGCACCGTCTACAACGACCTTGATGCTCCGATCTGCAAGAAAGCTGGTGATCCAATTGCATAATTTCTCGGGAAGCCCATAGGAAGGGAGCTTCGAAAGAAGCGCTTTGTGCCAAACCCGATCGAAGGCCTTCGCAATGTCCAAACTAACGGCCAATGCCTCCCCCTTGGACTCTACTGCCAACGCCCATCTATGAGTTCAGTAGACCAGAAGATCACCAGCTGATCGACCCCGACGAAAACCGTACTGGCGGTCACTAATCAGCTGGTGATCCTCCAGGTACCGCATGAGGTGGCAGTTTACAACGGATTCCATTATTTTGGAGAACAAGGGGGTGATGGCGATAGGCCTGTAGTTGGACGGATCTGAGCGGTCGCCTTTTTTAGGGATCGGGTGGACAAAAGCTGTCTTCCTTGATTTCGGGACTACGCCTAGGGAGTAGGAGTACCGGAAAAGACGCGTTAGAACCAGTGCCAACTCCGGAGCACACGTCCTCAGCACAATTGGGGGGATTCCGTCAGGCCCACTTGACTTGTGGATGTCAAGGGAGAGGAGTGCTCTGCGAACCGAGCGCTGTGAGAATCGCACATCCGGCATGGAGCACTCACACCGCGGGATGGTCGGCGGTGTGTTCCCCCCGTCATCAAAAGTCGAGTTGGACGCAAAAAGGGAGCCTAAAAGGTCGGCCTTCTCTTTTGCGTCGTGGGCCAGTGAGTCGTCCTCCCTGTGCAGAGATGGTAGTGATGGCTTACAGAAATTCCCTTGGACAGCCTTGGCGAGAGACCAGAATGCACGGGTTCCCGAAGGAAGGCGAACTAGTTTCTCGCCAATTCTGCCTATGTGCTCTGACTTTGCCTTGGCAATAACTCTTTTGAAGGACCTGGAGGCGAAGTTATACTTCTTTTTGAGTGTGCTGGTGTTTACATCTCGAGTCACCGAAGCCGCAGCCCAGGCTTGATAACACTCCTGCTTACTGCGTAAAGCAGTCTTACAGGAGCGACCAAACCAAGGCTGAGATCTGCCTCCGATGGGTACCACAGATGATGGAATATATAGTTCCATTCCCTGTAGCACTACATCAGTGACAGAGTCAGCAACAGCGCTGGGATCATCCGGCTAGAAGCAAAACCTGATATCCGTCCGGATGAGAGGTCAGCAGAAGGTCCAACAGGGAAGGTGTATGATCCTCAACATCTGGAATCCGCGTAGGCGATGTAACCAGTTGTGTCAGACCATATGCCAAGGCAAAGTCATAAACAGATCTTCCCGCATGATCGGTTAAACGTGAACCGAGCCATTCGGCGTGGTGGGCGTTAAAATCGCCAAGGATCACGATCTCTGCGGATGGGACCTGTTGTAGCAAGGAATCTGTAGCCATTTGGACGTGGTCGATGAGTCGGTCTGTTTCGGCATTACCGCTATGGGACCTATAGAGGCACACGTAGACGCGCGGATGGTCGTCGCTGTCTACGCGTAGCCAAAGGATGGACAGGTCCGAACCTTCAAGACTACCGAGGCGTCGAGAACAGATGTCCTCTCTGACATACACGCAAACTCCAGCCCGAGGCACAAAGGAGTGCTCCAATTTGTACCCCGGGCAGGAGAGATACGAAGTATCAGCCGGAGAGGACACCTGCGTCTCGGTCAGAAAGAGCAAGGCCGGCTTCGCCGTCTCAAGATGGTAGTGGACGGCGTTTAGGTTCGAGTGAAGTCCCCTGATGTTGCAGAAATTCACGGATAGCGTGGCAGGGGTCGCCTTGGTCTTGTTGCTCAGTTTACCCCGAGCAGTTATTGTGTTGAGCGGAATTTTGCCCCCCCCCCCCCCAGAATACGCGGGGCAGCCTGAGCACCCACGCTCAGGAGTGGAATAGCATGGTCGTGGATGCTCAGCGAGGGATTCTCCAGGGGTACTGGTACCCTCCTGGGGTATTTTATGACGTAATTCCGCTACCATGTTTATGGGGGGGGGGGGGGGGAATTGGGCATCAGTTTATAATTTCGCTGTTTACAAGATAAAACCAAGCTAACAACAAGGGTTTTCGTCCTTCACCTAATTAAAAGCTTGAAACTAAGAATTCCACGTAAGAGTAACCTGTACGGTGTAGAATTTACTAACAAAGACCATAGAGTGTTTAGGAATTAAAAGGACTTAAAATTCCTGAAAAAACTATGGAAAACATCGGATAAATCAGCTCTCAAATCAAATCAAATCATTTAATTCGCTAAAAACATGAGTACAAACGGATGGATACAGAGTCAATATTTGTTTCCATATGTTTTACCTTTCGTGGCATGCGAAAGAAATTGTTTAAAATAAATGGGTTCAGAACAAATGAACTAAAATTAGACATAAACACATAATATTCCAGTATGTAACTACCATATAATGATCAAAAGTGTGGTACGTCTTCTACCACTTTTTCTTATCAGTCTCTACCACTCGACCATTGGGCACACTATTCATTCATTGTAGGAATGATTTGCCGCCATCGCCACGCTTGGTAAGCCGATTGGCGACCGTAGTACCAGATGTTTGGCACATATGACGCTTCTCTATAAGTCTGGCATATGATTATGGTAAATACACTGTTATATACTGACATCTAGAGCGTCGTGAATTATTTCAGGCCTTTTGCATAGTTTATACTTAGGACACCAACGGGATAAAAAAGACGATGGATAACACCTCCACATGGCATCCAGCACAATACATATACATAATATTATTTATACTGTGATATTATTTTACGTTTTAATAACAAAAATATTGTTTTTTATTAAAAAATAAATAAAAATAGTATAGAAATATATATACTGTTAAATTTCTTGAGATATTCCAGCAAATTAATTATAGTTTGACAAATCCTAAGCCTCTTTCCTTTTAATATTTTATAACAAAAATAAAACCCTATATTCATTGAATGCGTGCGTGTGTGCGTGCGTGAATGCGTGCGTACGTGCATGGGTGGGTGCGTGCGTGTCATTTTACTTCTTCCGTCCACCTAGCTGTATTATTTTTAATATTATATATTATTATTAATATTTTGTGATTTTTCGTATCTGTCTGAAATGGATCTCATTTGTTATCTGAAATAAAGATTTATTATTATTATTATTATATTATTGAAAGAAATGAAATAAATTAAAATTTTGTTTGGTCAAACATACGTGTTTTAATCTACTACTGTTTTATTTACTTGATGTTGTTGTGTGTGTGTGTATGTTGAATAGTTTAAATAAAAAAGTACACTATAAGCTTTTGTTACCTGGTGCTTGTCTGTCATAAAAGTTGTTAAAGTTAATTGCAAAAATAAATATTTCCTACAATCATTAACGCTAATAGAAGTTATAACAATAAATGGGAACGACGTATCCTTTATAGTTGATTTCTTTCATTTTCATAGTTTGAACTTGGCTTACTGCTTACGCTACTTAGAATGTGTTCGGCGGGGTGTCTTATAATATAAGACGTCTTGCTTCGCCGCATGCTTAAATATAGCGGATACTCAAATTCTATACTAAAGAATTCAATCGACGTTCAATTTTTTCAATCGTTTATTCAAAAAATAATTTAGGGACACAATGGAGGATGAATAAATAAATAGAATTGCCGTCGCCGCGTCTGGGCGTGACAGCTAGACAATCGCTAGTGGCGAAATTGCTTATCTGCAGTATGGTTTATATATTTATGATGTAACTAAGAGAAGGATACGATATACAGAATATTGTGGCTTTACATACAAGACATGAAGTCTGAGTCGTTACTAGTTGGATAAAATATTGACAAAGGTTAATTTTATTCTCATTTCAAACTAGATAAGGTAATTTTTCAAATAATATTAATTATATATTAAATAATATAAACTATATTTTATTACGATTCTATATTATTATTTTATTAGAAAAAAATGTGGTTTACAAGATGATGTTGTTTACCAGGATTAAGAAAGGAATGGTTCGGTGGTTTGATTATGTAGAAAGAATGAACGACGAAAGAGTGACAAAGCAAATCTATATTGCAGATGTAAACGGTAGAGTCGCGAAGGAACGCCCTAGATGAAAGTTTATCGACCAAATTGGCGATATATGACTAGATTAGGAGTACCCTTAACCGACGAGCGTGTATGTGTAGATATATGGATGTAAAGGAGGCGAGAAAGGTGTGTCTGGATCGTGCTAAATGGAAGTCTGTAGTCTCTGCCTACCCCTCTGGGTGACAGGCGTGAGTGTTTGTGTATGTATTTATGTATGTATGTATTAAATAAATGACAACACCATGTATAGTAAAAATCCTTTCGACAATATGACTTTTTTCATCTTTAGGCACATATGCCCAAATACTCAAACGCGACCCATTTTGAGATGCCGGTAAGTCTCGTGATATCTCTATTCCTTACAGTCGAAGTGACTGCGACACCACGAGACTTAAGGACATTTTAAAATTGAGTAGCCGTTTGCGTATTAGGCCAATAGAGTCACCAAATACCCTATCAATATAATCCTTGTCAAAAGTTAATTATCTACATCATGTGTAAGAATAACTAAAATAAAATAAAACTGCTGTGGCTAAATGTCCGAAATTTGGATTTTTGTGTAAGATAAAAAAAAAAACTCCACAGCTGTATGATTATAGTACTAGTTTTTGTAATTAGGCAATAATTACAAAAATATTTATAATAAGTCTCAAGTTCAAACTTCAGTCTCTATAATATCTATAAAAATAAAACATCGTGTAAAATATCCGAACTAAAATGCAGAGTATGGCATTTGGCAGTACGAGGTTACCACTAAAGAACCTTTCTTTGCCTTCGGTTGTAAGTTCTTCGAGCTATATGGCCGATATTACCTTTATCTATAATAGCGTAACAATTATTATACTTATATCCCGATATACGATCCCAACATATCTTCCCAGTTACGGGTCTGACCAATGTTTAGCATCAGTTTTATATGAAACTTTTGGAACGCCTAAGATATACTTTTCAAAGCTACCGTGTAATATTTATACTTTCCGTTGTATATACACAGTATCGTCTAGGTCAGTGGTTCCCTAACTTATTTTTGACGAGCCCCCCTTTCTACCAAAAAAAAAAATATCCGCGCCCCTTGCTCATATAATTACTATCAGGTTAGAAAAAAGTAGTTCTGTTCAATAACATCAAATTTTTAATTCTTAAAAGTTACACAATATCATACAAAAATCACTTTAATTATATAATATTATTTTTTATTTAATCGAATGTAGATGGATGAGCTTGCATAGTTTTACCGAGGTTTCCGATTCACGGCTTAACCACAGAAATCGCACAACGCAAAGCACTATTGATGTTACGAGTAAGTTTATTTCTGGACTTGGTTTTTATTGTTACCACAGCAGAAAATTTCCTTCCGCACAAATAAGTACAGGAAATGGGTAAATATAATTGAAGGGCTTCCTCTACTATTTTGGAATAAATTGACCCAAAACATTGTTTCTCCAATTTTTTCAGTGTACATATCTACTCTACACCTTCCTAGGGACGTTTCTTAGTCGTAAGGTTCCTAACTACGCAGCTAGCTCGTGTCCTCTTTTGCAGGTCTCTGGGCCCACTCTGGGTGGCACGCCCCCCACTTTGAAAACCCCTGGTCTAGATAGACGAACGACAGATATAGTGAAATCATCACCAGCATATAAAAAGTCTACTGCTGATCATGGCCTGATTATGATAAGAAGGTTTTGCCATTATCGCCACAGTTGAATTGGGAATAGGAACATTTCGAAACTTTGGCATTTATTGTCTCGGGTTCGAATCTTGTCGTGCCAAAATTCAAAAAAGTCGTGGAAAATGCAGTAACTAGCATTTTCCTGTGAACAGATTTACTCCCAGGCCTCGGAGAGCACGATAAGCCGTTGCACTTGATTTATCTCCGGTCGTGTTGTTTGCCGTACTTTCGGACTACGCTAGTGAAGGAATAGAGAGTGGACCTCTGCCCACACGCACACACTATAATCACTATAATCTACAACGCAGATGGCCAGTCTCCGTGGAAATTAGCCACCGTGACCAAAATTCAGTCTAGAGGAAATTAAATTTTAAATGAATAATGTCATAATTTAATTAAATTATAATATATTTGACCAAAATTCAGTCTAGAGGAAATTAAATTTTAAATGAATAATGTCATAATTTAATTAAATTGTATTAATTTTTTACTGCAAATCATCCCCACAATGGAGGAGGCCTATCCACAGTATTAAAGTAAAAATTAGTTGTTGAAGATGTACAAGCATTCACAAAAAATATGTACTGAATTTAGATTTTAATTTTTTGGAGTCGGTTAGTAAAAACCGTAAAAGCTAAAATAACTTTAAAACAGAAAGCACCGTTTACTGTACAAAGCATTGTCGATTGGCTACTGAAATATTCATGAATCCACCAGCTGCTGCCGGAACATCGTCGCTTTGTAATAATTTTTAGTGATTTTTATTTAAAAAAATACATATTCAAAATATCTTTACGAGAAATGTTAAACATGCGCTGGCATACTTTACATTTTCCTGTTTTAAATATTTAGCAGAGAAATAAAGCGTTGGTTAAAAATATTTTATGAAATGTAAATGAATATTGCTTTTAACTATCTTTCATCATTCATGCGAGGATAGTTGCTCTGTGCGGTCTGAATGTACTTGAGGGCCACTCGACATAGATACTGAAATTCTGCTGCAACTTGATTTATTTTTTCTGACATTACTGTTCGTGTACTTAGTCGTCTGCTACGAGTACTTGTCCGTCCACTGAACCGGTGTTCAGAGTTCGCGTCTTATAAGCCAGATTTTTTAAAATTAATGTTTTTATTATGGCCTATTCCTATCTATACTGTTATTGTTGTGGTGTTTATTTGTTATGTACTTTTTTATAGAGTAAGGTGACGAAAGAGCACACGTCGGACTTATGGTAAGTGTATGCTTTGGCTCATACAAATCTACATTTCTATCCTCGATTAAGAATCAAAATGCAGATGCGTTGTCAGGTCCTATTCCTCAGAAATGCAGGTTTTCCCACGATTTTTGCCTTCACAGCCGAGCCGTGGTAAATCAGTACTTAAAATTACAATAAACAATTTCACTGGTGTAGGCGTATGGCCAGCAGGAGAATGTATATAGTATGTATGCTTACTTTATTTTTTCTTATCTTTTAATCGAAACAAAGCTGTGAATACACTGCTGGTTTGAGCTAATAATAGGCTAGATGGTGATACAAATTCCTAGGTATTAATAAAAATAAGAGCCCTACCACGCAGTAATTGGTGGTTATGTTAAGAGAAAAATAAAAAAAATTGGTACATATACGAAGTAGAATTACGCTACAGCTATATTATGATTGCATGCCTTAGGAAACGCCAGTACCTAATAAACATTTCCATCTTATTACAAAAAGTAGTTTATGGTTAGTTTCAAGTTTAGGTTAAGTTTATGATTAGTTTAAGTTTAGGTTTAGGGATTAAGGTCAGGAAGCTGTTTAATTCCGTCCTTCATGGTGGCGCTACTTCTGAGGCGGGGAGCAGAAGTGCGGTGGTCTTGTTCTTCAAGAAAGCCAAAGACGCTCTTAAGAACTACAGACATATTTCTTTTCCGAGCCGCGTCTACGTGCTGTTTTCGAAGGTCATTACGAACCGTGTAGCATGCAGACTTGACGACTTTCTGTCTCCCGAACAAGGCGTTTTCGAAAAGGCTTTAGTACCATAGACCACATATATACCCTTCAGAAAATTGTATAAAAGACTGAGGAGTACAATCAGCCACCTAGTCTTGCGTATGTGGACTATGAGAAAGTCTTTGATTCCTTCAAAATATACGGTATATTGTAGTATTGAAGTGTTTGTACAGCAGGGCTACGATGGCTGTCCGAGTACGGAACGAGAGTACGAGATCTATCCAATTACAGAGAAAAGTATGACAGGGTTACGTTCTATCTCCGAACTACTTCATCGCTGTATTGAAAGACATTTTCAAGCTACTGGACTGGAAAAGTTACAGTATTAACCTTCGTTTTGCCTACGCTATAGTCTCTCTGCACTATACTCAAGGACATCTAAAGGATGACAAGCGAGCACACAGACCACGTGATGGTAATTGGATGCTGTGGCTCATAGACATCTACATCAATCCTCGAATAAGAATCAAAATGCAGATGCGTCATGATCCCTGAGAACTAAGATGGAATGCCTCGTATCCAGTAAAAAGGGTCCCCGGTCTTCTATTACTGACCATACGAAACACAGCTGCATTTAGTGTGGCCCTTCCCCGTTCGAGTCGACCCATTAGTGCTACAACCATAATAAATAGCTGGAACATGGCTCTACCCGTAGTGCTATGTTACACCTATGCCGGTATTCGTTGGGAGCACTATGCTCGAAATTGTTGACGAGTATGTTTACCGGCGACAGATTGTCCGTCTAGGTAAGTCCAACTTCGACCGACTGGTAAGTCGAAGGATCTAACTTGACTTGGTTGCGTTCGGGATATTAAGACAGGTCTTCTCGTCACGTATACCTCAAAAATTATAAGCAAGATTGTACGACCAGTGCGTATTGCCAGTTATGACATATGGATCGGAGACGTGGTCCTATACTACTGAGCTGTGAGAGCTATGCTCGCAGTTTCTCAGCATGGCAAACTTAGAACACAGAAACATGGATATCCGCAGTAGAACCAGAGTAACCGACATAACGCAACAGATCAGTAAGCTGAAGAGGCAATGGGCCGGTCATATAGGTCGAAGAACCGACAACCAGTGAGGAAGAAAGGTTTTCGAGTGCCAGCCTCATACCAGTAAGCGAAGTGTATTGCGGCCTCCTCTGTAAATGGAATGTAGGAATGGTAAGAGATGTAGGAAGTCGACGGATGCGGGTGACGCAGGACAGTGTTTAGTGGCATTTCTTGGGGGAGTCTGTGTTCAGCAATGGATTTGTAATGGGGTGTAATGATGATGATAAAAATTCAAAGTATGTGACAACAAATGTTTAATTTTACGAAAACTAGCGCCGTGCTTAAAGTACTTTTTTCGTGAAGTTAAGGCCAAAACTAGCAAATAAATACGTTTTGTACTAAGACAGTTAATATTTATATTATAAATATAATAAAATTTTCCAGTTCACGTGAAACAATCATCATTCATCATCATTACAGCCTTTCATAAGTCCACTGCTGAACATAGGCCTCCCCCAAGGAATGCCACAAAGCACGGTCCTGAGCCACCTGCATCCATCGACTTCCTGCATGTCTTACCAGGCCGTCACTCCATCTCGTTGGGGGTCGCCCTACACTTCGCCTACCGGTACGAGGCTGTCACTCAAGACTTCTATTCACGTTAAACAATAAATAGAATTAATTAATTAGATTAGTGCAGTGTGTTACTCCTACAATTTTTAATTCTTCAACTTCAATAATATGTGTGTCAACCAAAAACTTAGAGTCAAATATTTTTTAAGTTAGCGCCAAATGTCCCATTGGAGGCAGGCTATAACCGAGAAGGCCTTTGTCTAGCAGTGGTCCTTACGGGCAGATGTTGATGAAAAAGAGTTAATCGTCAATAGAATAGAATAGAATAGAATAGAATGATTTTTATCCAATATGGATTATTACATAATACTTATTGAAAGTCATTATTTTATTTACCACTGGTTCGGAAAATACCTCTGTCCTGGGAAGAACCAGCAAGAAACCCAGCGGGACTTTTTTTTAAACATAATTTCACTTAACAATAATTTTGTTTATACAATTTTAAATGAATTTTCATAGAACCAGCATGGTGGCGATCACCTTATTCCCAGGGGTTATTTTCATTCATGTATTCCTTGATATTATAATAACCCTTTTTGTACAGTTTTTCTTTAATAAAACTTTTAAACTTGTTTATTGACAAACTTTGAACATGTTCTGGGATTCTGTTGTAAAAGCGTATACATTGCCCGATAAATGAATTACTAATTCTGTGGAGTCTTGTAAGTGGCATTACAAGCTTATGTTTGTTCCTAGTGTTTAAGGTATGAACATCCTTATTCTTATTAAAGCTATTTATGTTTTTATGTACATACATTACATTTTCATAAATATATTGCGATGCCAAAGTTAATATGTTTATTTCTTTAAATTTTTCTCTAAGGGACTCTTTACAATTTAGATTATAAATCGCCCGTACGGCTCTCTTTTGCAAAACAAATATAGCTTCAATATCAGTCGCATTACCCCATAGCAAAATTCCATAAGACATTACGCTATGAAAGTAACTAAAATACACTAACCTAGCTGTCTCAACATCTGTGAGACTTCTAATCTTTCTTACAGCATATGCTGCAGAACTAAGTCTGCTTGCTAATTTAGATATATGGGGGCCCCATTGAAGTTTCGCGTCAATAGTAATACCGAGAAAAACAGTGGTATCCACAAGACTCAACTCCTCCCCATTTAAGAGCACATTGGTTTTCGAATGTTTTACATTAGGTATTGTAAATTTAATACATTTTGTCTTATTGCCGTTTAAGAGCAAATTGTTGGCGTTAAACCAATGTACTAGTTTCGATGGAGCATTATTTACATCGTCATATTTAATTGACTGCCGTTTCAGTTTGAAAATTAAAGAGGTATCGTCAGCAAATAATACTATATCGTGATTGTCCCCTACAAGATAAGGTAAGTCATTAATATAGATTAAGAACAGGAATGGGCCAAGAATCGAGCCCTGAGGAACGCCCATTGATACTACCGATCCGGAGGAACATTTACCATTAATGACGACTTTTTGAGTTCTGTTACTTAAGTATGAAGTAATAAGTTTAAGCGCCAAATTTTTTACACCGTAATGTTGTAGTTTCCTGATTAATGTATCATGATGAACACAATCGAAAGCCTTGGAAAGGTCACAGAAAATACCTAAGGCATCTTGTGAATTCTCCCAGGCATTAAAAATATATTTCATAAGCTCAACACCGGCGTCAGACGTCGAGCGACCCCTTGTAAAACCAAATTGATTTTTATGAAGTAATTTATTTGTATTAAAAAAAATTAACAATTGATCCAAAATTATTTTTTCAAAAATTTTACTGAGAGTTGGTAGTACAGAAATAGGTCTATAATTAGCGGGGTCCAATGTACTACCAGATTTAAATAAAGGTATTACTTTACTATACTTCATTAAATCAGGAAACACACCAGAATCGATACAAGTATTAAAAATAATAGCAAGATGAGGTGCAATTAAATCTATTATGGACGCAATCACTGTAACGGAAATCCCCCACAAATCTGCGGTTTTCTTTACATCAATGGTTTTGAAGTATTTTACAATATTATGCGGTAATACTTTTTCAAATCTAAATTCTTTTAAACAGGTATTAACATTCTGTTTAAGTAATGATTCGGCGACAGTTGGAGAAGCATTCAATGACTCTGTTGTCAAGATAGGAACATCAGTGAAATATTTCTCAAACACCGCTGCAACTTCTTGATTTGATTTAGTCAATTCATTATTAATTTTTAATTGATAGTTTGAATTACGAGGTTTCTCATTACCGGTTTCGCTGTTAATTATACTCCACGTCATTTTAATTTTATTCTTAGCTGTCTTAATTTTGTTACTAATATGTAATGATTTGGCTGTGGAGCAAACTCTTTTAAACATTTTAGAATAATTTTTTACATATTCTTTAAAAGCATCGGAAAGATTATACGATCTTTCATGGTAAAGGTCATATAACCTTCGTCTGCTTTTATGAATTCCTACTGTCGCCCACTCATTAAATGCCTTGCGACTGTTTCTGGAGAATGTTTTAGAAGTGAATGTTTTATTAAATTCATTGTTTATAAAGGTAAATAATTCTCTATATAAATAGTCTGCATTGTTCTTATAAGAAAGGGATGGAAGGATTTTTAACATATTACTTCTAAATCTCTCCAGGCGTTTTGCATTAATAGGAACAAACACAATTTTCTCATTTACCTGTTTTTTGTGCATATAAGGTAACGAAACCAGTTGTCCACAGTGATCTGAACTAAGTTTTTGAATTAATGATTTGTTGATTGGTACAACACCTGTAAAAATATTATCAATACAAGTTGCACTACACCCTGCAATACGTGTAGCTTCAAAGAATAAATTATTAAGATTATAGGATTTGAACAAAGAACAGAATTTAATACTGATGGAAGAAGTTTCCAGGAGATTGATATTAAAGTCTCCACACACTACAAGAGATTTATTCTGTTTATTAAGCTTAACTAAAACTTCTTCCATAATTTTTTCAAAAGTATCATAACTTGAACATGGGGGTCTGTAAACACTGACAACAATAAGGTGCTCAAGCTCAACACATGCCATTTCTACAGTACGCTCTACAGAGAGGCTCACAATGTCTTTACGTTCTTTACATGATAAGGACTTATTAGCTAATATTAAGGAGCCATCACGTAATTTAGTATCTCTATTGAACGAACTGACCACCTGGTGATTACTGAAATTAAATATGGAGTTGTATTCTTTCAACCAATATTCTGTAATACATAAAATATTTATACCGTTACTATTTAAAAATAAATCAATTTCTAATTCTTTGCCTAACATACCTTGTATATTTTGATGCACCAGGTTGATACAGTTTTTATTATTGTTATTTTGTAAAATTGCATAATTATGTATTGGTAAGTTGCATTCTAAGCTATTTAAATTATCTTTGCTAGAGATTAGGTACCTCTATTGTCTTATTATCTAATTTAAATTACTTGGAACTGGTTCCAAATCAAATATAAAATTATTTTGTTACTCAAAAGAAGCAGGTGTCAAGGTAGCCAAATCATTGGCTGAGTTAAAATATAAATAATAAGATAGCGTATTTGCTACCAGTCTCAAACTATACTTTGATAGGTAATACCTATCTCTTGTCAAAAACTTCTTAGTTAAATTATTAATATCAATTAAATGAAATTTATCATTATTATTCTTACAATTAAATGTCAAATTTAAGTTATTGTTACATGTCAAGTTATGCATCATTAAATTTAAATTATGTCTTAGTTTATTTTCCTGTGGCCACCCCTCTATGTAAGGCAATGTAAACAAGATAACTTTAACCACATTTATGTTATTGAGATATTCAATATATTTTAATAATTGATTCTTGTTCATATTGCCTCTTCTCCCAACAAAAATTATTAATATACTATTAGGGTTAAATTTACTAGTTAAAATTTTATTCATAATATCACTGAATGATGCTCCAGGCATGCAGTAATTACTTATCTGTTGCCTTTTTAAACAGTTATTCAATGATATACCCAAGTTTTTGCCTATGTCATCACTATACACAATTATATTATTTTTTTCTTCTTCATTATATAGATTACTTTTTAAATTTATCTGCTTTGTTATGGTACTATCATAGAGTGTAGGTAAAGAAAATGAAGTATTACTGCTTGTCATATTATTAACACACACTGTCCCTAAAGAACCTGGCAGTGAGCGCTGATATTCATTTTGATATTTTAATAAGGAGTCAAAACGTTCCTCGTTATATTTGCAGGACTATAACAAAATGATTAAAAAATTATTGTCGTTGGATTTTAGATCTTAATTACATTTTATGAGGTACATATCACTAGTCAATTGTAAATTTGCATGCCAAGTTTTAGCAGTGTGTAATATAGTACTGATTATAATCGTTACAGCCATTCACAAGTCCACTGTTGAACATAGGCCTTCCCCAAAGAATGCCGTGTATCATGGATGTATGCCATGCCATCCCTGATCTTAAAATAATTTATTTATTATTGACAACAAATAAATTATCTTGCATAGCTATCTAGCCAGTGATGACCTATGGTACTGAGACGTGGTCCTTCACTGCTGGCCGTATGAGGAAGCTCAAGATCGCTCAGCGAGCTATGGAGAGGGCTATGCTCGGAGTTTCTCTGCGTGATAAACTTAGGAATGAGGATATCCGCAATAGAACCAGAGTAACCGACATAGCCTAACGGATTAGTAAGCTGAAGTGACAGTGGGCCGGCCATATAGCTCGAAGAACCGACAACCGATGGGGAAGAAAGGTTCTCGAGTGGCAGCCTCGTACCGGTAGGCGAAGTGTAGGGCGACCCCCCACGAGATGGAGTGACGACCTGGTAAGACATGCAGGAAGTCGATGGATGCAGGTGGCTCAGGACCGTGCTTTGTGGCATTCCTTGGGGGAGGCCTATGTTCAGCAGTGGACTTATGAAAGGCTGTAATGATGATGAATGATGAAATTATCTTAATTATCTCTACGTAGACTTGATATAGGTCCTTTCTTCTTAGTAGGCGGGTCGGCTATCACCGTACCAGTTTTTCCTTATTGCTTTATTAAACAAAAACAGTTTTTCTTTCGTCCATTAAGTAATAATTCCCGCACACGTCTTCCATTTTTCAATCTGCAGTCACATTAAGCTACAAACTAGACTACGGACTAGCAATTTCCCCCAGGAGCGAGTGTCTGCCTGTCGCGGACAGACGGCTTTCATTTATTAAGTATCCATCGTGTACAGTCACGCACTAAATTGTTAGGAAATAATCGAATAGTTTTATTTAAAAAAAATCGTTATTTTTGTCCTCATCGCCTTAATTCACTCTTTTTATTTTTCATTAAGTCCACTACTGAAATTGATCTTGTCAAACTAAAAACAACAAACGAAGTATTTCAGTATTTTAGTATGTGTAATATCTCAGTTCTCAGGGGTGACAATGCATTAGTAAGCCCTTTACTGTTCAAAGTTATTGATGTAATTTGGCTGCAGTAACCGCTAATTATCCGGTGGACCGTTACCTTAATTTTTATTGCGATGTAAGAAAAAAAAAACTGTATATACTCGTTGTTTAAAACAAAGTCGCTTCTGTGTTTGTACGCTTAGATCTTTTAATTTACGCACCGGATTTTGATGCGGTTTTCATCTACAGAATGAATGAAGATTTATGTGTATACATGCATATTATATATTATATAATTATTCTGTCCGTGTGTATGTGACTGAATTCCTTCTAAGCGGCTGGAACGATTTTGATGAAATTGTGTGTGTGTGTGATTAAGTTGATTAAATAATGGTTTAAATTCAGAATTGGACCCGGTAGGTGGCGTTGTTGTCGAGATCGAGAAATCAACCGTGCAAAGCCGGGCGGATCGCCAGTGTTATATAATTTCCTTTATCACGACAGCAGTTCACTTCTGGTACTCTCTCACAATCATATTATAATTTGGGAAAGCTTTCATATAGAATATATTACCATTGTAAGTATGATATAGTACTATATTATGTTACTTACTATGTACTCGTTAGGTATGACATCTCACTTCACAAGGGATGCAATACATTTACATTTTGATTCTTCATTCGTTAATCCATTATAGCTTTTTAAAAGTCCACTGTTGAACATAGGCGTTCCACATAGACAGCCTGGTTGGAGGGATTTTTCCATTGTTACGTTTGGCAGGTTTAATTAATTTGTGTAGTTATCAAGAAGATGGTGTGGCCCATCTCATTTTTCAGTTTACTTCTGTCATTTCTTACGACAACATTGAAATGATATCTGGCAATGGATATTCTTGAATACTCAATCGAGGATCAATGTAGGTTTATGTGCTACATCATTTACTTACCATCAGTTAGACTGTGTGCTCGTGTTTCACCTTACTTCTATAAAATAAAGAAAATCTGACAAACGAGCACACAGTCCACCTTATTGTAAGTGCATGCTGTAGCCCATAGACATGCATCTACTCGTATATTTATCGACGATTAAGAATGAAAATGCAGATCCGTTGTGACACTTGAGGACTAAGATGGAATGCTTCGTTTCCAGTGAAAAGGGTTTCGGTTCTCTACACTCACCATACAAGATACATCAGCATAATTGAGCTGCTATTTTACGCTGGTATTTTGTGAGAGCGTAGTCCTACCCTGGTCAAGATAATCCATTCGTGCTACAAATATCTTAAGTTTGGCTCTACTACGTATTTTTTAAATATAAATAAGTAATCTATCACAATAACCTCTATACGAACCTGTCATATATACCACCACACACACCTTACATATGCACAATAACAACGCTGTCAAACAAAACGATATTCATGTCATTACTCGCAATATTCCCGTGTCGATTACAACGCACTCAATTTGCTTAATCACTCAATTACTTAGCAAATTGTAATACGCTATAGACAATCAGCCACACGTCAAATTCTGGTCAACGGTAGTAATAGCCATTGACATATGATTGTGATTTTTGATATTTAAAAAAAACTTTACTAGGGTTTTTTTTGTCCCGGAACACATTTTTGAACCCGCGGCCCTCAGAGCTGTATTTTTAAACCATTGCGCCAGGGAGACGGCTATTATAAAACGTTGTCCCTAAATATTAATAGAATAAAAAAAAATTGAATGAAATCGAATCATGAAATACAACATGAACCAAACGACAGACACAAACAATGGACATAAAACAACGCGATAATAACAGTTCCTGTCTATGTATTCCGGCCGACGTCTCGATTGTTCCCAAGCTTGTGAATTTATTAAATTTTTTAACAAACTACAAAAAAAAGAAGGAGGTACTCAATTTGACTGTATGTTTTTTTGTGTGTGTTATCTCATTACTTTGTTCTACGTGAACCAATTTCGATGATATTATTTTAATTTGAAAGCTGGTGCTTTTCATGTGGTCCCATATAAATTTAATCAAGGTATAACACATAGTTTTTGAGTTATCCTTAATAATATATATTGAAGTCGGTTGCACAAAAGTTTCTCCGCCAGTTTCTTTTCCTTTCCCCTTAGCCCTTGGCCATTTTGTCTCTTTGGCTTTTTATTTATTTATGTATTATTTATTTATTTATTTCAAGTATATTTATGTATATTTATCATATTCTTTTATATATTTATGCAGGCCGACCAGATGAGAATATGGTAGTTACAGAAATGTTTTTCTTTGGCGTTGTCCGAGCATATTTTGCCAATGGCATGCAAATACATGATTTTGTAAATGTAGGTCTAATTCTATACAAATGTTCTACAAATGCTGTGGCGCGCACTCGTCCACATCCAGCTCGCACGTGGCGTCCGCGTTAGCCCGTGCGCGCGCACGAGCTCGTGGACACGGCGTGACAACATGCAGTGCAGTGTGTACCCGGGGTGGCAGGCGCAGCGGTAGTCGTTCAGTTCGTCGAGGCAATGTTTAATTACAACTGACACAATTGATAAAATAAGATTAAAAAGTAGTAAGATAAATGATTCTAACCTTTATAACTCTTTATAGTTAAAACAGTCCCCCGTGACCACGGGTGCTGGAAAGCACCCGAAACGTCGGGAATATAAAAATAGATTAATATACGCGATAAAATCCGTAAAATTAGTTTTATTTAAAAATGTGTAGTGTTCGCGTAAATATAAGAAATCGTTAAAATATTTTTTTTACAGTCTAAGGCTGACAAGCGAGCACACAGCCCACCTGATGATGTGGCTCATAGACATCTACATTTATTGTTGATTAAAAATCCAAATGCAGATGCGTTGTCTCAAGCACTAATCACTCCTATTCAATAAAAACTCACCATACGAAACACAGCAGCAATCAAACATCTGCTATTTTGCGCTGGTATTCTATGAGAGCGTGGTCCTGTTCGAGCCGAGCTATTCGTGCAAAAACCATAATATAGCTGTAGCATGGCTGTACCATGGTCTCTGTTTTTCATCACTTATATTTGAAACACTGTAGCATTATGATGCTAATATGTCGTGGTATTATGAGCCAGTGTGGCTGAAGTCATATTACATCTGCAGCGTGACTCTACCACGTAAAAAAACTATCATCGTCTTAACAATAAAATACGAGCCATCGTGTTTTGTTCTGTGAATATATGTTACACTAAAACTTTAGTAAATCCACGTTTTACTTGTAAATAATATGTGAATATGTATCAATTTTTCATTTTAGGTTCAAGTAAAGGTTACAAACAATTACGTATTCTAATGACAAGTGTATGATGCGGCTCATAGACACCTAACCTCGAATTACAGATGCGTTGTCATCCCTGAGGGCTAAGATGGATTGCCTCGCTACCAGTAAAAAGCGGCTCTCATTTTTAACATGGTTGGCGGTTTTCACATACTCGCAAAACATTATTTTCCTTCACGTATGTGTAGTGTTTGTGAGAAATTTAGAAGTAACATAGTGAAAAAACTTCCATCACTATCATACCAAAATGATCCAAATTTTTTGTATGAAACATTATTTAAGCTTATTTGCAATGAATTTAATAATACCTTTACCTCTAAAACATTTTCCTTGAACAGTCGGAAGTCATTTAATGAATGGGCGACAGTAGGAGTCCATAAGAGCAGACATAGGTTATATGATCTTTACCATGAAAGGTCATATAATCATAGCGTCGAATTTAGGGAATATGTGAAAAAATATTCAAAAATATTTAAAAGAGTGTGCTCCACAGCCAAGTATTTGCATTTGAGCAACAAAATTAAGACGGCTTCTAATAAAATTAAAATGACATGGAGTATAATTAATAGCGAAACTGGTAAGATCAACTCTCGCAATTCAAACTACCAGTTAAGTGTTAGTAACAAATTAACCGAATCAGATCAGGACGTTGCAATGGTTTTTGAGAAATATTTTACTGATATTCCGATATTAACCACTAAGTCACTGAATTCTTCTCCTGCGGTCGCCGAATCATTACTTAAACAAAATGTAAATGCGTGTACAAAGAATTTTGCATTTCATAAAGTATCATCAAATGATATTGTAAAATATTTTAAAACTATTGATGTTAAGAAAACTGCGGATCTGTGGGGGATTTCCGTTAAAGTTATTGCGTCTATAATAGATACAATCGCGCCTCATTCAGCTATTATTTTTAATACTAGTATCGAATCTGGTGTGTTTCCTGATTTAATGAAATATAGTAAAGTAATACCTTTATTTAAATCTGGTAGTACATTAGACCTCGCCAATTTTAGACCTATTTCTGTACTACCAACACTAAGTAAGATTTTGGAAAAAAATATTCTTGATCAAATGTTAAATTTTTTAATATAAATAATTTACTTCATAAAAATCAATTTGGTTTCACAAGGGGTCGCTCGACAACTGATGCCGGTGTTGAGCTGATTAAATATATATTTAATGCATGGGAGAATTCACAGGATGCTTTGGGTATATTTTGTGACCTATCCAAAGCCTTCGATTGTGTTCACCATGAAACATTAATCAGGGAACTTCAACACTACGGTGTAAGAAGTGATGCTCTTAAATTAATTATTTCATATTTAAGTAAGAGAACGCAAAAAGTTGTCATTAACAGTATGAATTCTTCCGGGTCGATGGTACAAATGGGCGTGCCTCAAGGCTCAATTCTCGACCCCTTTCTGTTTCTTGTATACATTAATGACTTACCTTACATAGTAGGAGATAACCATGATATAGTATTATTTGCAGATGACACTTCTTTAATTTTCAAATTAAGTCGACAATTGCTAAAATATGACGAAGTAAATAATGCTATATCTAAATTAGTAAATTGGTTCAATGTTAATAATTTGCATTTAAATGGCACTAAAACGAAATGTATGAAATTTATGACTCCAAATGTCAAACAATTAAATACTAATGTAATTTTAAATGGGGAGAAACTGAGTCTTGTAGATACCACCATTTTTCTTGGAATCACACTAGACACGAAGCTTCAATGGAGCCCCCATATATCAAAACTAGCAAGCAGACTTAGTTCTGCAGCATATGCCGTAAAAAAGATTAGAAGTCTAACTAGTGTTGAAACAGCTAGACTAGTTTACTTTAGCTATTTCCATAGCATAATGTCGTATGGTATTTTGCTATGGGGACACGCAGCTGACATTGAAATTATATTTGTTTTACAGAAGAGGGCCATAAGAGCAATTTATGATTTAAAGCCTAAAGAGTCGCTGCGACAAAAATTTAAGGAAATTAGTATATTAACTTTGGCCTCTCAATACATTTATGAAAATGTAATGTACGTATACAAAAATGAAAGTAGCTTTACAAAAATAAGTGATATTCATTCTGTAAATACTAGGAACAGACACAAGCTAGTAGTACCAGTTACTCGACTCCATCGAGTCAGTAATTCATTCTTGGGGCGATACGCTTTTACAACAAAATTCCAGAAAATATACAAAATTTGACCTGCTCAAAGTTCAAAAACTTTATTAAACTAAGTTTGTATAAAAAGGGTTATTATAATATTAATGAATTTATAGATGATAATAACCCCTGGAAATGAGGTGATCGCTACCAAGCTATTTCTAATTCGTTGTGTTGTTAATTTGTGTTACATACATGATTGTAAGCTGTTATTTAAAAAAAAAGTCTCGCTGGGTTTCTTGCTGGTTCTTCCCAGGACAGAGGTTTTTTTTCAGAACCAGTGGTAATTATACAAAAGAGTGACTTTCAATAAGTATTATTTATAATCTATATTGAATAAAAAAGTTTCTGTTTCTGTTTCTGTACGACTAACAATCAAAATTTTTGTTTGTTAGTATTTTATGCGCTACCACACAATTAATCAGATTGCGTTAAAACTTTGTCAACTTATTGCTTGCACTTGTGCGGAGGTTATAAGCATTGTACAATTAACTTACACTATATGGCGCACGTATGTACGATCAAATTTATATGAAAGTTATATATTATTCGACTTCAATGAATGTATTTTAATTTTTAATTAAACACTATAACTCTTCCAAATTTAAAACGATATTTCCACAATTATTTCTTCACGAGCATCATCGCGCCGGTTACCAGCTACTACAAAATAAAGAGTACATACATAATTTTTTTCTGTTCTCAATAGGCACACAAATGCAGAGATGACGTATAGTGTATGTAATCAAAACAAATTAAGATTAAGTATTATTATTTCTCGGTCCAATATTTATGTGGGACCTGCAACAGAAAGAATATGTTATTCAACTAGCCACATAACACTTATTTCATAATTTACTATCGAAGCTCATATGTTTAGACTAAGCATTGTCCGAGTAGATCGCTGCTCTTTGGTATTTGAGATTTAAAAAAATAAATAGACTTCATATAAAGAAAATATTATAGAAAAAGTACTAAAAGTTGTGTATCTAAAGAAATATTTTCACAATTTTGAACAATTGTCTAATAAAAGTGGTAGCCGAGAACCCAATATCCTGGCTCATGAACGATTTAATTACGTGCCAAGATTTTTACATTGATTACGAAGGAACTTTTTAGAGTTGGTTTAAGCTTAATATTTATTAAGGCATTCTATAAAAGTATCTTACTAATAGGTCTAATCTCTTAGTTATGTTGTTTAATTTGACTGAAGATATTACTGGTTGATAAAATATTATATAGAAAGTATCAACCTTTAAAAAAATAAAACAATATATTCTAACCTTAAATTAAGAACGAAATTAAGGTAGCTTTCAATTTCTGAAACACGAATGTTCAAACACTGATGTCCAAAATGGAAAACTATGTTTTTGAGGTGAATGAATGTATATTTATATGTATTCTGGGTAGGTAGATTTTAAAGTGAGAGGTGTCCTTATATTTGTCTTTATATCCAAAGCAGTTATCATTTTATGATAATAGTTAAAACATAGGTATGGCGTCTTAGCAGCTAAGTTTTTACCGTTAATTTCACTCTATCTTTGGTTATAAAGTTTTACACATTTCAAGTGATGCCGAATCCAAGCTCAACTCCTTGACATACACTCACACATTATCAGCCTATATAATTTAACTTCTGTACGCACACATATGCATCTAAAACCATGATATTTGCAAATAATTTTAGATGCATACATATGCATCTAAAATTATTTACACATATGCGTGAGTTCAAGAATCCATATGCTACAGCCTATAAAGTCAGGCAGAACATGACCTTCCTCATATATTGCCTCATAAGGGCGATTTTGCCGCAGTTACCACGCTTGGCGGGCGGGAGGACAACCGCAGTTTTTATTTTCTTGTTGTTATTAGGAACTGTGGGTCTCTTATGACACCCACAGGCGGATATGGGGTAGTGGATATTCTTACACCGCTACTGTGGTGTTTAAAAATACTTAAAGAAAAAACTATTCCCCGTAACAAGAAAACATTTAACAATATATAATTTTGTTTTGGTTATAATTCACATTGCATTACAGTATCTATAACCGTTATCTTATATTCGACTTTAAAAATATAAGATAAACTTGGTAAACAACAATTACTGGAATCCATTCTGACACCCGTAGTGCAGAGAAATACTCTTTTTTATCGTGTTAATTCATGATATAAATTTGCACTTGAGCTATATTCATCTTCTCACCCCCAGACTTATAGGTGTTTTCGTTTTCCCGACTATTTCCTCCTATAATTCGTTCAAAATCTCACTACGAATTAAATCACTGAATTTATGATAGGAATGTGCTATTAATCGTCCGTTTTGGACAAACTAAAGAGCTTAACAAATTAATATTAAGTGTTGATAACGTGTGTAAACGTTTACTTAAAATTAAGTCGCTTAAAATTTAGTTAAATATATGATTACTTAATACGTGTAAATCAGCCCTTAGCCACCACAATAAACTTTAAACAAACCACGTTTTGTAATAAGAACTATTATGTCTAGAAACGCGTCTCTTAACGCCTAAAATCCACTTCCATAAAAAATAATCTTTGTACCCAGCCAGTAAAAATATCTAAGCCGTATATAAAAATAATGAACTACATTTTTCATTTCATGACACAGCCGTAAATATTCCCGATAAGGTTGGAATTACTTTCACACAAAATGCATTTTCAGGACGTCCTTTATGAAGATATATCGATGGGACTTGATACAATATTAGCCGTTATGGATTGGATAGCAGATGTGTCGACAGATTCATTTTTAAAAATATAATTGCATTATTTTTCATGTCATTATTTTGTGTGCTGTCGCTAAAGTATGAATGATTGGATAGTGAGAAACTATTTAATAAAAAAATATATTTTGCTGTATCAGTTTCTCTAAATTTAATGCGATAGAATCTTGACGGATTTGGCGATTGGGTGAGTGCATCATGACAGAGCCAATACTTTTCCACTGTTCGTTCAGCTCCTTTTTAAATTAATAATTCTGGGGGCTCACCCTGGGATTTTTTTAATTTATATTTTATGGTATAACACTTTGATAAGTGATACGTGTTACAAATGGCGAACTGGCTAGCCCATATAATAGCAATTTTCCATCTAAAACTCTTTTGTTTTATAGCCGTAGCTCATCGGACCCTGTTTACCTTGTTGGGAATTACAGGCATGAATATTTTATTATTTGTGGTTTAAAAAAGAAGAAGTTTACCGTGTAGTGGTGACGTAAGAATACACTACCCCGTATCCCGTGGGTGTCGTAAGAGGCGACAGTGGGAAACAGACAGGAGATGGGTAGCAGCGTCTACCTAATAACTACTAAAAATAAAACCTGCGGTTGTCAACCCGCTTCCCAAGCATGGCAACTATGGCAAATATGTCTATGAGGCAATCTGTGGGTGGCCTATGTTGTGCAGTGGGCTTTAATAGGCTGTAACGGTAACGGTATGATCATAACAAGTTGTTGTAATAATTCCTAGATAGGAGTTGAAACTGGTTATGACAATGTTTAAATGATCTAAAGTACAAATGGTAAGGTTTAAATGGTTCATATAAAATGGGGTAAGCGGGCGAGCGGCTCACCTGATGGTAAGTAACTACCACCGCCCATAAACAACTGCAACACCAGGGGAGTTGCAGGTGCGTTGCCGGCTTTTTAACAAAGACTGGGCCTGTTTTTTCAAGGTCCCTAAGCCGTATCGGTCCGAAAGTCGGCGGTGGTATATATGTCTCACTTTTATGTTAAAATCAAGTTTTTGATCAAAGGCCTAGGCATTTGATGAAGAATCAGAAGAAAACAAAGTTACTACTTTATGTTATCATAAACCTGAGTAAATTCAGTTTTTTCATCAAAAACCTAGACTGATTTAATTTTATGACAAAATATGTCGGTTGTTATTACTTTAAATAAATAAAACAATTAGATAACCTAATTTAACCTAACCTAAGCTTACATTTTATCATAAACCTAAACAAGTTCAGGTTTTTGATAAAAAACAGGATTATTTTGATCAAAAGCCTGATTTTACCATAAACCTGCGACATATTCGTAAATATTTACACCGGAATAGTTAAACTTTATTTTATAATTGAATAAACAATGCTTAATGTACCTTACGCTAATGGTGTAAGAGAATAACCTAATTTCGTCCAGTAGGTGTCATACGAGTCGACTGAACAGATGGATTGTTACAGTTACATTGTTACATCTGACAGATGGCGCTGTTACCAACACGTTTATTCCAGGCTTAAAAGAACTAGACCGGTAACAGGCAGCAACGACATCAAAGGTGCGATACGTCTGGTTCTGCGATTATGTATATGTAGGAAGTATAGTGGATATAGTACGGAGACTAATTTTGTAGTTAGGAATAATAATTAATTCGTTTACACGAATTAATTATCCAACGAGTCGAGGATAAACTAGTAATGGAATACGACAAGCGTACTGTTCCACGTCAGAGCCAAGACAGTCCTAACGGCGGCCGCTCAGTCAGTTTTATACAAGCAGGACGGGCGGCAACGCAGGTGCAATGCCGCAGGTGTGCGGTACACGTGTCGTTTACAAGAATTCTGTCTAGCTAGACCGACGCCACCGCATCTACAACGGTGCAGGTGCCGTCACGGCCATACTGACATGCGTGCGTCCTCGCACGCGCTCCATCACAATTTTAGTTATCTGTAACAACTGTAATCTGTAAAACATCGTTCGATTATCCTGACAAAACAGCGTCTGGTCCGGTCTATACTGACCCTTCAGACTCTGGTGATAATCAGTTTTGTTCCGGCAGTAAGCCCTACAAAACTTTTATCACCTTTATGCTAGATCGGAATGATTAGTCTGTAGCTTTTTCTATTCTCTTTTTTTTTTCAAGTGCTGTTTTCGCTAGTCCGGAATCACTATTCCCTATAGCTATATCACTGGACCGGCACAAAGCCCTGCAATGATTGTAAGAACTATTCTTTTTTCTTAACCTCTTTTTTTTCAGTACTATTTATGCTAGTCCGGAATCACTATTCCCTGTAGCTATATCATTGGACCGGCAAACGCCCTGCAATGATAGTAAGAACCACATTTTTTTCTTACTCTCTTTTTTTCAATTTAGTATAGAACAGTTACAGACCAACCATACCGCAAACATGTCGCCGTCACAATCACACAAAAGTGTATCGTGAGGGACGTAGTGACACGATAACACCTAAGTATGTAAACCAACAGCAACTCGACACATATCCCAGTGCAACACAGACCAGCCTCCCTGCAACTTCATGATCCTTTCCTGCACTAGAATAATTACTTCGCTAGAGTGTTGCAACGTCTCTAGTATTTTATAGATGCACAGACACGGCTACCTCTGACTGTCGCACGTCCTCGTGCGGTTGACAGTGAACAGCATACGGTCTATCAGTTATCACCACCTGCTAACAGATATTAACTCTTGTTAAATATTACAACGGTCGACCATCCCAGACTTCATTTAAGTCATGGACGCACCGATATGGCTACCTCCCGGCAAACGTACTCCAACTTTCCGTTCTGCTGCGTTCGTACCACATTTGCGCTAGCGAGCCGTCGCGCCGTACTGGCGCTAGCGAATCGTCGCACTGCTTTGCAAAATTAAAAGAAATCGAGATAAATGTATTGCGAACCATGGAATTCCGAGCTTCCAAAGTTCATCACATATTCTCTTAAGAAACGGCAACTGTATGACATTTGAAAACATTGCAAAAAACGGTAACTATGTGTAGAGACGGATACCATCACATATTTCAAAGGGAAGGAGGCAACTGCGCAAAATCTACGAAAACCGACCAAGCCTCAGACGTTCATTTACAGCACTAAAGGACCATATGTTCGGCGGCCGCTTGAATTGCCTTGCCGTAAGATCTGCCGATAAGTTACAGACTGTAGCGGTATAGGCTCAATCTTACTAGCGCTCGGCCGTACCTGACCATGTTCAATTAGCCGTTACAACAACTTCCTCATTGATCATTGTTGTAGAGACTTCTACGAATCTCTCGACATCAAACCCCAATCTTGTCGACCACACAGTATTCGGAGGAAACTGCAACACTGATCAACACATTAGAACACAAAAATGTGACTTATTATTTTCAATTCCTAGCATGTTAAAGTTAATCCTTTGTTTTAGTACATCGCTTAAACGTTTTGGATTTCAAAATATAACAGATGATAATCATGTTTCGCATGAACTATCAAATTAAAACAAAACTTGAACAAGTTAATTTTTCATTCAATGCAAAAGATGACTCGTCTAGAAAGCCTCCGACATTTCTTCCATTCGTTAACATATTTAGGTACGTCAGAAATAATGAAAATACTTGAGGGTACTTTTAATACAAATCGAACAAAAGGATTTATCTTTTGGCTTAAATAATTTCACTTATATTTTCTCTACACTTTAATGATACGACAATATCGTAAGTATGACAGCAAATTTCATTACGGTATTTAACATAAAAAGAGATCCATCAATGCGAAATGCATTATAGCCTTTACAAATGTAATAATTCTCATACTATTCGAAGATTATATGTGGGCAATAAGGGGGACTTTATCCCACTTCTGATGTAGGAAGTATAGTGGATATAGTACGGAGACTAATTTTGTAGTTAGGAATAATAATTAATTCGTTTACACGAATTAATTATCCAACGAGTCGAGGATAAACTAGTAACGGAATACGACAAGCGTACTGTTCCACGTCAGAGCCAAGACTGTCCTAACGGCGGCCGCTCAGTCAGTTTTATACAAGCAGGACGGGCGGCAACGCAGGTGCAATGCCGCAGGTGTGCGGTACACGTGTCGTTTACAGGAATTCTGTCTAGCTAGACCGACGCCACCGCATCTACAACGGTGCAGGTGCCGTCATATACAATTTTATGTGTATGACGGCGTGACGACGGCCTCGTCGTAAAATAAGTTATAGTTGATATTTTGTGCATGCCTTAAAACTTTATTTTCTTGGTGTAATTTTTTTTATAGGATAGGGTGACAAGCGGGCACACATTCCACCTGATGGTAAGTGGTTGCTGTGGCCCATAGACATCTACATCTATCCTCGTTTGCGAATCAAAATGCAGATGCGTTGTAACCCCTGAGGACTAAGATAGAATGCCTCTTTTCCAGTAAAAAGGGTCTCCGGTTCTCTACACTCACCATACGAAACACAGCAGCATTAAGCTGCTACTTGCATAAGTGAAATTTATGCAGTAAAAGGGAGTGGCAGAGTTGGCGAATGACGTCCTAGATGGAAGATTTTCGATTAAAGGTGGTAAAAATTACCTCGCATACATCCGCTTGATAAAATAAAATTATGTGTCTTACCTAGTTTGAAAAGCACCTCCTGCCCTCCCTCAATTGTGTGCACTATCACTACTACTATATATATTTCGGTAAATGATTATACAGACGAGGACCCATGCAGAATACGCTTTTTTTTAAACAAAACAGTCTTACTATTGGAATGGCTCAATTTATCTTTATGATGCTGGACATTTAGTTATTGTAAAGACTTAAGTTTTGACGTACAAATACACCACTTTGCTCTATTGTCAATTGTTTCCGCAACGTACGTGATATAAGGATTCTTTTTGGTATTTTTTTCACACCCTGGGTTACATTAACAATGTTTTCATGCGGATCCCTAATATTTGAAAATATTCTATCGCGTATGTTCATTAAGGATAATGTAGGATTCTAATGGTGAAAGAATTTTTCAAATCGGTCCAGTAGTTTCGGAGCCTATTCAATTCAAAGAAACAAACAAATCTTTCCTCTTTTACCACTAGCTTATTAGAAAGAGAGAGAAAGCATAATTCCTGTCTAATCCTGTGGTGCACCCCGCCCGGCGAGACTCTTGGTTCATGGGGCGGTAATGTACCACCGGTGGCCATATGAAGATTTGCGTCGTCGAATACCAAGTACCTACTCATGAGATGCCGGTCTGAACGTGTTAACACTTTTACTATCCGATTTTAAGACACAATAGTAAGCCAATAGCAATGAACTATAAGTAGTACAGGGAACAGCGAAAGGGTTAAACCGATAAGTATGAGTATAATATTATATACACGAAGGCCAGAAAGGTGTGTTAGGATCGTGCCAAATGGAAGTCCGAAGTCATTGCTTACCCCTCTTGGTGACAGGCATTTTTATGTATTTAAAAGTGCTAATTGAACAAAACTATTTTTACGGATTTATCGCGTTTAATATCCTCATTTTTAAAAACGAATGACAACGTACGAAACGATTAAATGAAACGCAAATAAAATCCGTAAATATAATTTTATCAATGTGTGGCGGCGCTAGTGTTCATCTAATTTTAGAAAACAATATAAAAATTGCAAGTTCATTTTGCAAGAAGTAGAACCCTATTTTATTTTAAACTGAAGTAACAAACAAACTTGCTAACTTCAAACAAAGAAGGCAACTTCAAACAAAGCTTACCAAATGCTTGTACTAAGGGACTGGGGAAGACTCTCGCCCTGACCTAAACTCTCTTAGGTAAAAGAAAAAATCTGTGCCAAGAATGCCATTTTAGTGTTCTTCACTCATCTGTGTGCCAGATGCCGTTGCATCATAATCAGTAAAGAGACCTGGACACACTTTTTAGTGGGGACAAGGCATTCCATGTTCCATGTTTTCAGTGACAAGACTCAAGAAATGTAGATGTCTATGAGCCAAAGGATATATTTATCATGATGGCTCCGTGGCACAGTGGCTCAGCAACGAGTTGCGGTGCTAAGGGCCGCGGGTTCGAATTCCGCACGGAACAAGTATTTGTATGGGCCTACAAATAATTGTTCCGGGTCTGGATGTATGTCCTTGTGAAATTTATGTATGTAAACTGTCACCACGAGATAGGAGAAAGATCTAGTGTGGAAGTAAAGTCTTTAAAAAAAAATAAAAAAATCATGAGATGTAAAGTGAGCTTATTTGTCATCTTCATTCTGTTAAAAATGACTCAACGGTTTTATTTGAGAAAAGGTGTTAGAATTCTTTTTCCACCTTGGAGTCTGACTAGAGTCGGACTGTTTATTTATAGGTATATATTTTATAGGTATATTTATAGGCATAGAGAATCATTAACACAGGCTGTGAGGTGTTTCATCTTAGTCCTTGGGGATGAGAACGCATCTGAATTTTGATTCTTAATCAAGGGTAGTTTTAGGTAGATAGGTCTGTATACACCACCACAGATTCTACTTACCATCACGTGGACTGTGTCAGCGTTTGTCACCCTATATTTCTTTATAGAATAAGGGTGATAAACGAGCACACAGTTGATGGTAAGTGGTAAGCTGCGGCTCATAGACATTTACACTTTTACTTGATTAAAAATCAAAATGCAGATGCGTTGTCACCCCTGAGGACTAAGATGCCTCGTTTCCAGTAAAAAGGGTCTCCGGTTCTCTATACTCACCATACAAAACATAGCATTAAGCTGCTATTTCACGCTGCTATTCTATATTATTATTTCTATAAGAAAATATCATATTTATTTTATTACGCAATCCGTCAGTGTGCAGTGCGTTGGAGAAAGAACAAACAATATCTAGAGTCGGTAAAAATATAAAAGTCATAGCTCTTTAGCCGACCACTCGAAATGCATCGTTCCACGCTCCCGGTCTGAAAGCGTAGCTCGGAGCTAAGTACCACTCCACGTAGCAACAGTTCAGTTCCGACATAGCTACTGCTCTCCGCGTCAATGTTTCCGTCGTTATTGCTGTGTTCTGTAAGGCTATATGTATATATTTATTGGACTTTAGGTACAACGATGGTCTTATTGTAGTGCATTCAATCCGTATTTGCATGTCTCTCTTTCGAGTATACGGTAGGGTGCTTAAAACTTACATCCAGTATCTGTCAGGTGTCAGTAAGAGTATGTTATGCATGTACTAGATGTAATTAACTATAAATAATTGCTAAATAATTATGCAGAGTGGTGTGGTTGCGGAATAAAATCCATTGCATGTGACTTTTCACGACACCTACGGGACGATATTGGGTAGTGGATATCCTTACGCCACACACGGTTTACATTCATAAATTGCACAAAGACAAACATATCAAAAATACATACATGTAGCCCATACAAATACTTGTTCCTTGTAGGATACCGATCCGTCGACTTTCAGCGCCGCAACTGAATGTACTGTACTGCATCACGAAGCTGTTGAAATTTAGTTTTCAAGTTACCTAAGTCTTATTTAAAAATTTAAAATAATACGGTATATTTTTTTCGGGAGTAGGCTTCAGTCAGAAGTGCTGTTGGTAATAGTGTTCACGCCGTTCACACATCTGAATTTTATTATAAATATAAGTTTGGTTTATATAATAATTATATTCTAAGTCATATGTGAAAACAAGTGTTAGTAAGATTTATAACTGTTAAAATAATTACCACATTTCACATATTACGTGGTAGAGCCATGCTGCAGCTATATTACTGGTGTAGTTGTTGCACGAATGGGTCGGATCGACCGGGGAAGGACCATGCTCTCACAGAATACTAGCGTGAAGTAGCAGCATAACTCTGCTGTGTTTCGTATGGTGAGTGTAGATAACCGGAGACCCTTTTTTACTGGAAACGAGGCATTCCATCTTAGTCCTCACGGGTGACAACGCATCTGCATTTTGATTCGTAATCGAGGATAAATGTAGATGTCTATGGGCCGCAGTAACCACTTACCACCAGGTGGACTGTGTGCTCGTTTGTCACCCTAATTTTATAAAAAAACCGGCCAAGTGCGAGTCGGACTCGCGCCCCGAGGGTTCCGAACAAATCCGTAGGTATGTAAGTTTCAAATTATTAAAAATATTTTTATTAAATGATGTAACAAAAATTTATGCTTTTCGCAATTTTTCCTTTATCTGTGCTATAATAAGTTGCTTCGTACCAAATTTTAAGATTCTGAGTTCACGGGAAGTATCCTGTAGGTTTTGATTCCCTTGCGAATGTCGAAAATTTGCGGTATAAACTGCTGTATCTTGCGTTGATTGCGTTGGCTTAGAAGTTTGATTTTTTCACAGCTCTAAGGGACAGTAGACTTGAGTATTTGATATAAATTTCAGCTTGATACCTCCACGCGTTCCTGAGAAAAACAGACAGACAGACAGACGGACAACAAAGTGATCCTATAAAGGTTCCGTTTTTTCCTTTTGAGGTACGGAACCCTAAAAACACCATATTAATATCATACTTAAAGATCAGTTTATATTTCATAAACATTGTGAATTAGTCTACCAATAGCCATCCGGCGTTTTCATATGTCGTCATTGTAACAGCCAACAGACATACAATTTATATCTTTACCTTTCTATCTTCAAACTATTAATTAACAGTAAATTAACTATATAATTGTAACAAATGTATTAAACCAAGTTTTGTGATAATTCTAAAGACTACCATTTCTTTGTATAATATTGTACAAATAGTGTTTCTCGTTTGTGTGTACTCAGGAGACATTGGAAGGGTATCGTGAATTAAACTTTTAAAAGTCTTTGGAAAGTCTAAAGTTTTAATTCGACAAATTTAAAATTCCGTCTTGAAGCGAATCAACTTCGAAATAAATTGAAGACCTTTCTATAGTTTATCTTTTCTATATTGATTATTTATATATTGAAGATCTTTCTAATAAATAAAATTTAAGTGTGTGTTCGTAGTTCTAAAATAACTGGTTTTTACTAAATACCTATGAAAGTATATACGGTACTTATAAGAAATAAAACTTTTAAATTTCTTGTCTGTGTGTCCGCCTCTCTGTCTGTCTGTCTATTTCTTCCGGCTAATCTTCGAAACGGCTGGACCGATTTTGACTGGATAGCTAATGTTATAAGGAGTAACTTAGAGTTTACTTACTTACTTACTTACTTTTATTTTAGAAAAAGAATTAGGGTTCCGCGCATAATATTTCATCATCATCATCATTACAGCCCTTCACAAGTCCACTGCTGAACATAGGCCTCCCCCAAAGAATGCCACAAAGCACGGTCCTGAGCCACCTGCAT